>NIJG01000934.1:30767-43370 GCA_002201625.1 Euglossa dilemma | reverse complement strand
AACGTCAGTTTTATATAAAAAAATTCGTAAATTTCTATCTACATCTTCTGTGGTAAAAAAATCGTCGAGTGAAAAGGGTTATCACGTGGAATTATTTTAAATTTGATATTAATTATTATGGGTCTTGAAAATTTCATGGTGACTGACAGTCACCATTCGAAGGATATAAATATTAAATTACGAAAAATAGCAGTTGGAAATAATCTGACGTGAAAAGAGTGAACACAAAGCTTCTATTAATTCTTTTTTTATTCAATCAATCAACAACTGCTCTTGCAAATTAACCTCGCAACGTTCTTGATAGTACATGGAAAACGTTCCAACGCAACAAATCATTCGAAACGATAAAACACCGGGCTCGCTACGGAGAAACTAATTTAATGGTCATTGACGTGTTAAAGAACACAACTCATGGTATTCTTCGGTAACAATGACATCTTTAATAACCGGTTCAACAACATTACAATATTATAGGTTTCAAGTAAATACGCAGTTCGATACTTGATTCCTTTAAATATACATACATACATGTGTGTGTCTTTGCTGTATATGTCGCCATCTCTCGTGTATCCTTCATTATAATTTCTCGTGTACCGATTCGTGTATGTACACTTCGTTAACGCGTGTGTGTATATGCATCGTGAATCTTAGTTCCTTTTCGTTTAAACAATCTCTGCATCACTATGCAACGACAGATTGTATCAGATTGACGCAAGTATAACAGAAGTTTCCATTTCAGATTATGTCATTCATCGATCAACTCCGACTTTGAGCAAAAATACATCAATTTTGTACTAATTAGATTCGTTATTCTACGTTACGATATAGGCGTTTATATATAAAGGAATAAAATTTCTCCAAGCGACGAAACTGTCAAAGTTAATACGGAATCGATTACTCTTGCTTCTGTGCGAATAAAAACTTATTCCTCTAAAGCAGGTGTGTCAAACAGTATACTTTTCTCAATAATTATAGACTTAGTATTATGCAAATGGAAGGGATCGAGATTCAGTGCGACCCAAATTTGAAGAAAAAATTCCTCGAAGTTGGTGTGCTTGAATTTTTATAAAAATATTTGAAAATACTCGAAAATTCGTATATGAAATTATTTCCATGCTTTGGAGTACTTATCAATACGAGCAATTATTTTCAGTTACGAATGAAAATAAATCTCCTGTTCGAAACTGTATTAAATTTTTGGCTCCAGGAAAAATATTCAACGTGACACGAATATCGAGAAAGAAATTGAAAATAAAAATTTCCGCATTTGACTCGGAATATTTGCACGAAGATGATTAAAAACTGAAAATTATTTGCAAAGTGTTAATAACGTTATTAACGCTCACTTTGGGTCAATTTTGAAAGAAGTCTCGACCAATAAAATTTCTCCCGAAATAGGAAAGACAGTATCAGAGAAGAGACGTCAATTATCAGAACGTAAACAATAATTTAACTATCTAAATGTTTATTACATTGTACTAGTGGAAATAAAAATATTTCTTTGTATTAATAACGCTCANCATCACTTAGAAACTTCGATTAATTTTGCATCAATCCAATCTATGAAACCCGCTCAAGGCGTGTACGTGTGTTTGTTCGTGTTTTGTTTCTCTTCTCACAGCAGCACACAAGAAATGGGGGTAATAAACACACGAAATTGAGAAAAATACTCGCGAGTAACCTAAACCTCGCTGCTCGAAACATTTTTCATCTCGAATGAACCTCTTGCTTTTATCTTTCACTTTTTCTTTGCATTTAGATCACTCGCCATCGCTCTATCATCACACACAAACGATATAATACATATAGGCGAGATATATATATATTTATATATATTATGTATATATAATATATACGCAGGTCCCTCGTATGGAAAAAGGGAGAGATCACTATATTTCTGGTTTTCTTTCCTCATCTTATATATTCGCGCACGTGTAACATATTTACAAGAGACAAAAGAAGCTACGAGAACGTGTGTTACGCGGTTATACGTAAATGTACACGTACATAATATACGTATATTACCATATTATACACGTGTACGTATGTATATATAACTGTGATACAACTTTGCGATGTAGATACACACAACGCCTTGCTCGATAGTTATCGGTTTCTTTTTAACTTCAGAAATAAAATATTAGGTCGGTGCATATGAAATGCGAACGTTCGTCTTCCTATTTTGGCATAACCTCGATTATAGTCGTACTGTCCATTGCCAGAGTCACGTTTCAACAAAGGAGATTTTCTCGAAAGTCTTCCCTTTTGTTATTTCATTTGAATTTTCTACCGATACGAATCTAAACGATATTCGTATAATTTTTTTGTACGAGTATAAACTTGGTAATAACGCTGCAAAAGCTGCACGCAACATAAACCAAGCGTTTGGGGAGAATACAGTTAACGATCGAAAAGTGCAGCGTTGGTTTGAAAAATTTAGGTCCGCTGATTTTTCGCTACAAAATGATCCGCGTGGGAGACCCAAAACGTCTGTGAAAAATGATGATCCGAAGGCATTGGTGGAAGCAGATCCAACTGTATCCACGAGGGAACAGGCTACCAGGATGAAAATTGACCATACAACAATATTGCGACATCTTTCTGAAATTGGCAAGGTGAAGAAAATGGATAAGTGGGTACCGCACGAACTAACTGAGCGAAATAAGCTGGATCGGTTGAACGTATGCTCATCGTTACTATCCCGATTTCATCGAGAGCCATTGAAATATGAAGTTTTGCAGCACCCAGCCTATTCACCGGATCTCTCGCCAACCGACTTTCATTTTTTTAAACATTTAGAACTGTTTTTACGAGCTAAACAGTATGAAAATGAAGACAGTTTGAAAAATTCGATATCAGAGTTTATCGATTCTAAAGATCAGAATTTTTTTAAGACAGGCATCTATGCTTTAAAGTCTCGTTGGGAAAAGTGTATCGAAGCGAATGGAGCATATTTTGATCGAATAAACAGCTTTTGAAAATAGATATGCAGTTTTATATATTCACTTATAAATCCGACATTTCATATGCATTAATCTAATAGAAGGGAATTATCTTTCTGACGATCGTCTATGTATATAGAATTATGTATATAGAACCTTTTCACTTGTACAATACACCTTAAGTATCTCCTATATAATATTATATGTTATATACACACAGTACGCACATAATACGATATAATATTATATAACTTCGCTATGGTACAACACCGGTTAAATTATCAGCGTAGTGAAGTATCGGAATCTTCTTCCGTTAAATTATCAACGATCTGCCATAGAATTAAAAAAAAATTAAAAACACAGGGTATAGTAGTATAAAATATTATATCATCCCATAAACTCGTGTCGGTTTTTACTTTAACTACTTAAAATTATACGTCGAATAAACGTTTAAATATTAAGAGAAAATTTAATCGTTAATCGTCCTTTTAATCTACGAATTCTTCCTACTTCGNGAACATTCCGACACTTCGCTAAGAACATTTGCGTAAATGTATGTACACATCACCGTAGAAAAATCTACAATAATCAACCAATCCGGAACGATGAAGCAAAGACTCTTAAATTCCACAGGGACTCTAAGTAAAGCGGTTTTCCCTATAATCGATAACCATCGGCAAGTGAGACGTTGTTCGTTTATCGACTAGAGATCGTTATTAATAGAGGCCAGCTCATAGAAACGAAATTACCAATGCGAATATATATATATTTATATACGTACGTATTATTCATGTATGCATCGTTGCTTACACGTGTTGGTACGTACAACCGTGTTATTATCACGAGATAGAATTTTTCGTCCTTACTACGATACGAGTTAACCTTTTAGGCATGACACGCTTAATCGCGGATGGCAGAAAAATCGTTCGTTACGGTTTCTGCTATGCGATGAAATTACGTGGGAATAGAGTGAAGAAATGAATAATCGAAATTGGTAAGGTTTAGGCGGAACAAATGAGAAATAAAGAGAGAAAGGGATAATACTGTTAGAAGTGGTGTTAGCAATGAAAGTCACTATAGTAGATACTGTATTATAGTGATGTGGTTGGTCTTAAAGATGGTATATATCGAAGCCACTATACCGTTGCACAGTTTAAATCGGTGTTATCCACGAAAGTCACTATAGTAGATACTGTATTATAGTGATGTGGTTGGTATTAAATATGGTATATATCGAAGCCACTATACCGTTGCACAGTTTAAATCGGTGTTATCCACGAAAGTCACTATAGTAGATACTGTATTATAGTGACGCGTCGTTCTCAAAGATGGTATCTATCAAAGCTACTATATCGTCGTACCGCCCAATTCGGTGCTATACACGAAAGTCACTATAGTAGATACTGTATTATAGTGACACACGTTCTCAAAGATGATATCAATCGAAGCCACTATACCGTCGTACCGTTTCAATTGGTGTTATCCATGAAAGTCACTATAGTAGATATTGTATTATAATGACGCGTCGTTCTCAAAGATGGTATCCATGAAATCTACTATACTGACGCGTCGTTTTCAAAGATGATATCCGTGATAACTACTAAAGTGACGCGTCGTTCTTAAAGATGTTATCCACGAAAACTACTATAGTAGCACATCATTCTGAAAGATGGAATCTATCGAAGCCACTATACCGTCGCACCGTCTAAATCGGTGCTATCCACGAAATCACTATAGTGACGCATCGTTTTCGAAGATGATATCCGCGAAAACCATTATAGTAGCGCGTCGATCTCAAAGATGTTGTCCACCAACGCTGATATAGTGATGCGTTGTTTTCAAAGATGATATCCACAAAAACTACTATAGTGAAGCGTCGTTTCCAAAGATAATAACCACAAAAACTGCTATAGTGACTCGGCGTTCTCGAAGATAATATCCACCAATGTTACTATAGTGACGCGTTGTTCAGAAAGATGACATCCGCGAAAGCGACTATAGTAACACATTGTTTTCAAAGATGATATCCACGAAAACTATTATAGTCACGCGTCGTTCCCTGAGATGTTATCCACCAACGCTACTATAGTGACGCGTTTTTTTCAAAGATGGTATTCACGGAAACTACTATAGTGACGCGTCGTTCTCAAAGATGTTATCCACCGACGCTACTATAGTGACCCGGCGTTCTCGGTGATAATGTCCATCAATGTTACTATAGTGACGCGTTGTTCAGAAGGATGTTATCCACCAACGCTCCTATAGTAACTCGTCGTTTCCAAAGATAATATCCACAAAAACTACTATAGTGACGCGTTTTTTTCAAAGATGGTATTCGCGAAAGCTACTATAGTGTCTCGTCGTTCTCAAAGATGTTATCCACGAAAACTACTGTAGTGTCTCTGCGTTCTCAAACATAATATCCACCAATGTTACTATAGTGACGCGTTGTTCTGAAAGATGATATCCACCAACGCTACTATAGTAACTCGTTCTCAAAGATGATATCCGCAAAAACTACTATAGTGACCCCTCGTTCCACAGATAATATCCACCAACGCTACTATAGCAACTCGCCGTTTTCAGCGATGATATGCACGAAAACTACTATAGTGACCCCTCGTTCTCAAAGATGATATCCACTATAGCGTCGTGTCGTGCCTAAGAGGTTTACGGAAAAAGGGAAAAGGAAACTTTGCGACTACGTACCTAGAGTCTCTACGTTCTTTCCACTCGAGTTGTACACACTTATCGAGGTTATTATTTAGGTACGAGTTTCGGGGAGTGTGGGTAAAAAGTTCAGGCACTGTAAACTCAAAGCACTCGCGACGGTTCGGAAGGCGTCGGCGGGCGTCGCGGACCAATCCGAGGGCCCACGTGACCTTTTTTTTTTTTTCTTACACGCTCGTTCTCTCACGACGCATTGACGAGTAGGTGTACGAAACGTGCTGCGGACACGGGCGTAAAATTTAACGAGCCGTTTTTTCTTCGTTCTTCTCCACTCTTATCTTTATTCCCCCCTCCTCCCTTCTCTCTCTCCCGACGTGATTATCCTTTCTTACGTGGAAACGGAAGCGAATGGATTCTACGTTTCGTTCGCCACGATTTCTCGGGTGAAAAGAAAGATGAAGGACTCGTGAAGCTTTACGTGCGAGTCGCTGGCACGTGACAGTGTTTCATACGCGTACGTATATACATGATATGCATAGGGATACGTATTTACCTAAATATTGCACGATCTTTTTCCCAAAACGGAAGTGTCTCTACGTAGGAAACTAAGCTGATGAAAGTACAGATATGTGATAGAGTGTGATATGATCGTTGGTATATATCGTTGACAAAGTACTAAAAAGACCGGCTAACTGAGCTAACTAAGCAAGTCTCTTGGATCGTTCGTTTTAAATCGTAAATTAGAGATATCAAACTGTATAAAATTCCTGATCGTTACCATTAATGATTAATCAGCGAACGATGAATTTAACCTTGCTCTGTCACTTTGCAAATCTTCGTTTCAATTCTTTAATTCCGGTATACTCGCGAAAATAGCGTTTAAATTAAACGAATCAACGATGAGACGAGTTTAAACACGTCGCAGTTTAGGAAGGACTAGCCTCCTGCTGGCCGTACACGTTATCTATACAGTTACCTACATGAAAGCTCCGATAGCTACTAATTTCACGCCTTAATTAGTGATATGATACTTCGGTTCAGCGACGAAACGCAAACGAAAGGGATAAAAACGGAAAATTGGCAATTCGAAGGTCCTTGCTGAAGGGAAGCCTCCGGTTTGCGATTATGTTCTCTTCTTCGTCCATTTTCTACTCTCAAAGTCTCACTTCCAACGTCACAATCTTCTTCTTCCATCTTCTTATTCACCGATACTCCTTTCCGATAACTCATTCAACTAATTCTCGAAAATCAAGCTCTCACACTGATTAATTACACAACGCGAGGACGCTACTTTGAAATTAACACTTTGACTGCTATCTCAACTTTTCACAATTGCAAAAAACTATTAAGTTGGTGCATATGAAATGCGAACGTTCGTCTTCCTATTTTGGCATAACCTCGTTTATAGTCGCACTGTCCATTTCCAGAGTCCATTTCAACAAAGGAGATTTTCTCGAAAGTCTTCCCTTTTGTTATTTCATTTGAATTTTCTACCGATACGAATCTAAACGATATTCGTATAATTTTTTTGCACGAGTATAAACTTGGTAATAACGCTGCAAAAGCTGCACGCAACGTAAACCAAGCGTTTGGGGAGAATACGGTTAATGATCGAAAAGTGCAGCGTTGGTTTGAAAAATTTAGGTCCGCTGATTTTTCGCTACAAAATGATCCGCGTGGCAGACCCAAAACGTCTGTGAAAAATGACGATCCGAAGGCATTGGTGGAAGCGGATCCAACTGTATCCACGAGGGAACAGGCTACCAGGATGAAAATTCACCGTACAACAATATTGCGACGTCTTTCTGAAATTGGCAAGGTGAAGAAAATGGATAAGTGGGTACCGCACGAACTAACTGAGCGAAATAAGCTGGATCGGTTGAACGTATGCTCATCGTTACTATCCCGATTTCATCGAGAGCCATTGAAATATGAAGTTTCGCAGCACCCAGCCTATTCACCGGATCTCTCGCCAACCGACTTTCATTTTTTTAAACATTTAGAACTGTTTTTACGAGCTAAACAGTATGAAAATGAAGACAGTTTGAAAAATTCGATATCAGAGTTTATCGATTCTAAAGATCAGAATTTTTTTAAGACAGGCATCTGTGCTTTAAAGTCTCGTTGGGAAAAGTGTATCGAAGCGAATGGAGCATATTTTGATCGAACAAACAGCTTTTGGAAGAAGATATGCTGTTTTATATATTCGCTTATAAATTCGACATTTCATATGCACCAATCTAATAAATCAAAATCGAAAGTTAGCGTATTTGAATATGGCCTATTGAACGGTTAAAATTTTGTATTAGATCAAAAAAGAATAACCGGAAGCAAATCCGGAAAATAAGTGGTTACCTTCGTGGTCTTATTTTCAGCAATTTTTCACCCAAAGTTTGGAATTATTCCTCTAACATTTCCTGCAAAATTTTCGTTCCAGGTACATTTGTCCTCATTTTTTGCAATTTGTGCTGTAATATTCGTCGAACCGTTACTAAGAGAAACGCTGCATTTGATAAAAATATTGCCATCTAACATCAATTCGTTATAATTTTGCCACTAAATGCATCGAATAATAAAAATAATAGCGTCCTGGGCAGTCAAAGTGTAAAACAAAAAGCTTCGAACTTTATTTACCAAAATGAATCTCCGTTATGAACCGGTGAGAATGTCGGATGTGAAACGATGTTGCTCGAACCGAGAGAAGGTACCTCCTCGATCAAATAACTCTTCCTCTGCACACGGTATCCTTTCGAGTCGAATTCCATCGAAGAAAGACACTAATCTATGAACCCGACACTACCACTTGGAATGATCCCAAGACCATCGTCGAACCTCTGCGTAAAATCGTAATAATCGTCCTGGAAGTAGCCCCGCCGGATAATTCGTGAATGCACTTGTTAAATCACCGAAAGAGAAGGAACGTTGCCAATCGCCAATAATATTCCTGACAACTGGAAGCCTATCTCGAAGACTATATCATCTCCTCACGACTCGATGCTTAATACATCCCTTGTCTGAACGGATTGCTGTCTCCTGCAGGCTTCTGTTCGACATTAGGTCTCCTGAAAGGATTCACATCGACCTGTGCGCCTGCAGCTTGTTGTTCCTGTCCGTACGATCTCTGTTGATTATACCCAGCCTGTTGTTGACCATAATTAACCTGTTGATCATACATCGGAGGTTGTTCGTAGCCTCCAGAAGCCTGAGTGTACCCAGCAGTACCGATATTCTGTCCGTATCCAGTCTGATCGTAATTCTGTCCGGTTTGATAGTTCTGATCGTATCCTTGGTCCACGTTGGTCTCCATTCTCGTCTGATTCAAATGATTCCCCACCTCTCCCGACAATGGTCGCTGTTCTTGCAGAACATACGTCTGATACTCTTTATCAGGTGGATTCTGCATGAGAACATCAGCCTCATCTTGGAACGGTTTGAAATCGTAGATGTGCCTGAGGTACATGAGCACAGGCGCGTATAATAAATTCGAGAAGGCTATACCGACGTTCAGAGCAGTGAATCCGATAGCTTCCACCACTCCTCCGGCTATGATAGGTCCCACAGCGTACGCGACGCTGTACGAGATGTCAGCGATGGCGTAGATGCTTCCATAAACAGACACGTACCTCACGTCGACCAGGTAACCAAGAGTGGGAAGCAGAGCGGTGTCTATGAGAGCAATTCCGAAGCAGATTCCACACAGAGGGATCATGAGGACTTCGTAAGAGGTGCAGAAGGGTATGATGAAGCAGCATAGGCCTTCCAACGCGAGGCCGGACGCGGCCATCAGCCATTGGTGCTGGGGATACTGCTTGGCCATCTTCACGGTGATCATCACTCCGAAAACGTGCGGAAAAAACGCAGGCAACCAGATCATACCCATCTTCCAATTATCATGCGTGATATTATCCTCCATCCACAGAGAAATAGTAGGTTCCAGGAAAGCTAGAGCGACGTTAGACATCATCAAAGCTCCCGCGCAGACAGCGATGTAAGGATCCATGAGAAGTCTCCAAATGGGAATCGTCTGTCGCGTTTCCTGCCGTTCCTTCACCTGTTCCTTCAGCGGCTTCATCACTAGCAGCAGCATCACTCCGTCGGCTAAACTGATGAACGCCAGGATGAGAAACGGCACTTCCTTCCCAGCGAATTGGTACAGAGCTCCACCAAACGGCGGAGCTACCAAACAGCCGAAACTGATGAAAGCTAACGCTATCCCGAGAGCTTTGGATCGTTCTGACTCCTCGGTGTAACGATCCGCGATCATAGCTAAGCCGCTAGTGTCCGCAAAGGCGGATCCAACGCCTTGGAGGCTTCTCGCGAAGAACAGGACGCCGTAACTTCTACCACAAGCGAAGACAGCGGTTGATAGGAACATTATGCAGAGTCCTATCATCATGGGGATGTCGTAGCCTATTCTGTCTATCAGCGCGCCGGAGAACGGGTTCACCATCAGCTGCACGATAGCTTTGGACGCGAATAAGACTCCGGTTGCTGAGTCTTGGCCGTGATGAGACGGTGGACCCGTGGTGTTTACTTCCTCGACTATGTCGCCGAACGCGCCGACGTACTTCAGGTAGTCGGGGATGATCGGCACGATCACCATGTAGAGCATGTTATCGAGCAGCAGAGCTATCGACACGATTATCAGCACCAGCTTCCGCTGAGCCTTCGGCTCCTGCAGCTTCGTCCATACGATCTCCTTGAGCTCGCTCAGCTCGATGTTCAGAATCGGTATCGTCGTCATGGCGGCGGCGAGGGTTGTCCGGGTTTTACAGAGTCTTCTAGCGAGTGGAATTTAACGCGAGCACTCGGTGCGACCTTGGCAGCGATCCTGACCAAGTGACCGTGGCGCGCATCAGGCCGGGCCGGGGGTAACCTACAACAGATCGCCGAGTTGGCACGGTTAGCTGCCGGAAGTCTGGATTTGCGGCCGTTTCTTCCTAAGATGAGAGGCAGGGATGAGAGGGAAAGGGGAGCCCGGCCTGATCGGCGCTTACCGTGTCATCCCACCCCGGACCCGACCTTTTGCGAGCGTACACAGCCTGGTCTTCGTGACGATGAAGGTTCGCAGTTGCTGACGCGAATCCTAGCTTAACGGTACGAGAGAATGTGACACCGGCCGGAGGCTCCCCTCGAATAGGTCGCTGATACCTAGGTCTCGTATCGTGGTTAGAGAGAGAATGTACGGAACGAGGGTGAAGGTCGAGACGACGATGGAGAGATTTTGTTTGTTTGACGGTGTGTTTCTATGATGAGGTGTCTAGAGACACGGTTTGAAGTTTAGGTTTGTGGTCTTGAGACGAAGTTTTGAATTTAAATAGGAGGATAAGGGGTTCAGTTAAAATGTTTAACGATGTTTTTATCAAGAGGTGTGTAAAGACACCTTTCGAATTTTAAGTTAACCCTTTAACCCAGGATATAGATTGGGAAACTACGGACCGAAATCAATTAATTTACTTGACGCTATTTCTATCAAAAGGTGTCTAAAGACACGGTTTGAATTTTAAGTTATTGATTTAGGTCCGAAATTTTCGAGTCTAAATCGTAGGTCAAGGGGTTAACTTAAGATATTTAACGATATTTTTATCAAGAGGTGTGTAAAGACACGTTTGGAATTTTAAGGTAAGCTCTTAAGCTACGATTTAGATTCGAAAACTTCATACCGAAATTAAAAAGTTTGTTTAACGCTATTTCTATCAAGAAGTGTCTAAAGACACGGTTTGAATTTTAGGTTTGTGGTCTTGGGACGAAGTTTTGAATTTAAGTCGCAGGTTAAGGGGTTCAGTTAAAATGTTTAACGATGTTTTTATCAAGAGGTGTGTAAAGACACGTTTGGAATTTTAAGGTAAGCTCTTAAGCTAGGATTTAGATTGGAAAACTTCGGACCGAAATCAATAAATTTATTTAACACCAATACAAGTCTCTAAAAACACCTTTCGAATTTTAAGATAAACTCTTAACCTAGGATTTAGATTCAAAAACTACGTACCGAAATCGATAAGTTTATTTAACACCACAAGAGGTGTCTAAGGACAAGTTTCAAATTTTAAGTTCACCCCTTATGTTATGATTTAGATTCGAAAACTTCAGACAGAAATCAATAAGTTTATTTAACACCACAAAAGGTGTCTAAAGACACTTTCAAATTTTAAGATAGCCCCTTAAGCTACAATTTAGATTCGAAAACTTCGGACCGAAGTTAATAAGTTTATTTAACGCTATTTCTAACAAAAGATATCTCAAGACAGCTTTCGAATTTTAAGTTATTGATTTCGATACGAAGTTTTCGAATCTAAATCATAGGTTAAGGGGTTAAATTAAAATATTTAACGATATTTTTAACAAGAGGTGTTTAAAGACACGTTTCGAATTTTAAGTTAACCCCTTAACCTACGATTTAGATTCGAAAACTTCAGATCGAAATCAATAAGTTTATTTAACACCACAAAAGATGTCTAAAAACACCTTTCGAATTTTAAGTTAACCCCTTAACCTACGATTTAGATTCGAAACCTTCGGATTGAAATCAATAAGTTTATTTAACACTATTTCTACCAAGAAGTGTTTAAAGACACGTTTCGAATTTTAAGTTAACCCCTTAACCTAGGATTTAGATTCGAAAACTTCGGACCGAAATCGATAAGTTTATTTAACACCACAAGAGGTGTCTAAAGCCAGCTTTCAAATTTTAAGTTAACCCCTTAACCTAGGATTTAGAATGGAAAACTTCGGACCGAAATCAATAAGTTTGTTTAACACTATTTCTAACAATAGGTGTCTATAGACACTTTTCAAATTTTAAGTTATCCCCTTTACGTACGATTTAAATTCGAAAACTTCAGACCGAAGTTAATAAGTTTATTTAACGGTATTTCTAACAAAAGGTGTCTAAAGACAGCTTTCAAATTTTAATTCTACGCAAGAAACTTAATTTTTATTGAAAATATAAATGTATGTGCAACACAAAAGAAAAAAGGCAAAAATATTATTT
>NIJG01000931.1:15346-27306 GCA_002201625.1 Euglossa dilemma | reverse complement strand
TCAGGCGACAAACTGATAATGAATGTTACCACCATCTTCGAGAGTCTGACGGCAAAGTCAAAAGCTTCACCTCTCCTGTGATTCCGAGGATCAGACCAGGTCTTCCAGGAGACAATCCACATAGCAGTATTAACAGTGTACACGTTAGTACACAGCATTAATATTAAAGTAGTGCGTCAGACCGTTGTATAGCGGTACCCATTGGTATAGTGTCGAACATTTTGTGGAAGGCTTTACCTCAGGATAACAGAACCGTATGTGTATGGATAGTAGAACTTCGTGTTCACAGAAACAAATTTTTACCCCATTTTGTCAGGGGCACCGTAATTTCATTTATTGATTATAAGATCGAGGGTAAAACCGATAGAGAACGATTCCACCCTCTCGATATTCGAACGTCAAAGTCAGTAATATCACCTATCCTGTGATTTCAAAAGTCTACCAACTATACCGGGATTAAATCCACTGAAAGGTATTGGCATTTGTCACCTTAATTCAGGGTTTGGATATTGAAGAAGAGCGTCAAACCGCTGTTTATCGTTACATACGGCTATGAAGATACCCTCTCGGCCGATGGCCTCACCTTCCCAGAAGCTCACCCGCTCTATGTAGAGGATAGCTTCGTGTTCACAGAAACACATTAGTACACATTTTAGCGTCGGGCACCATAATTTCATATATGGCTTAGAAGACCGAGGGTTAAATCATTCGAAAACCTTACCACCTTCTTTGAGAGTCGAACAGCTGAGTCAACAGCATGACCTATACTTGTGATTCCGAGAGTCAATCCTGGCATTCCATAAGTAAACCCGCAGTACAGAAATGGCAATAGACACCATAATTTACGGAATAAATAGTAATATGGAGATTCGAACGATCATTGAACGATACCTACAGGTATATGGTCAATCTCTTTACCGGATACTTTACCCTCCGAGAACTTAATACACTACAGCAAGTTTCTTACTTAGTGTTCAATGGATCAAACTAGTAGGTACATTAGCAGACGGACAATTTAATTGCATATATCGATAGGAAGATGGAGGGTCAAATCGTTCGAGAATTCATTCATTCATCCTGTGACTCCTAGAGCGAAACCAGGTATTCTTGGAGTAAATTTTCTGAAATTTATTTGCAATGGACACATCAATTCACGGTTTGAATATTAAAGCCGGCCATCAAGCCGTTGTAGAACATTACCTATAGGTGTAGGGTCAAACGACTTACAGAACGCCTTTCCCTCCGTAAAATTATGCCGCTGTATAGGTAGTATAACATCGTGTTCAGAGATAGGAACAAGTGAAGATTTTAGTGACGGGTACCATAATATCAGGCATGAATTAGAACATCTAGAGTCAAACCGTTCGAGAAATTGCCACCTTCTGTGAGAAGCGAACGACTAAGCCATTAGCATCACCATCCCAGTGATTCGGAGAGTCAAACAACGTATTGCTACAGTTATTTCGCTGAACAGCATTGCCAATGGACACCTAAATTCGCGGTTTGAATATTAAAATTGTGCTTCAATCCGTTTGTGAATCCAATTGATCTAAATTCCAACGTTTTACTGAAGACCTTACTCTGCGAATGTCGAATCCGCTGTATCGAGAGTATAACATCGAATTCAGAGGATCAAATTACTATACATTATAGACACTGGCACCCTAATTCCATGTATGCATTAGAATATCGAGTGTACAACCAATCGAGAGTGTTACCACATTAGTCGAGGATCGACCGCCAGAGTTAATAGCTTCGCCAATCCTGTGATTTCAAAAGAGAAACCTGGTATTCGAGGGGTAAATGCGCGGTAGAGTATTGTCAATAGACACCTTGATTCACGGTATGAATAATAAAGTATGGAGTCAAATCGTGGAAGAATGATACAAGTAGGTATGAAGACATTCCCTTTACCGAATACCATAACTATCCAGAACCTAACCGGCTGTATGGAAAATAATAACTTCGTGTTCAGAGAAGCGAATTATTATACATTTATCGGGCGGGAACCTTAATTTCATGTATGAATCACAAGATCGAGGGTCAATCCGATCGAGAACGGTACCACCTTCTGTGGGATTCGAACGGCTAAGTCAATAGTTTAACCTATGCCGTGATGCGGAGAATGAACCCGAGAAAACAGAGAAGTTAGTCTGCTATTCAGTATTGGCAATAGGCACATTAATTCACGGTTTGAATATTTATGTAGAGTGTCAAGCGGTTTGGGCATGTTACCAATTGGTTTAAAGTGAAACATTTTACGCAAATCCATAAATTCCGAGAATTGCACCGGCAGCATGGATAGAGTAACTTCGTATCCCGAGGACCAAATTAGTAAACATTTTAGTGACGCGCACCTTAACATCATGTATGAATATGAAGAACAGGAGCCATACCGTGTGAGAACGTTACCACCTTTTTGAGAGCCGCACACCTAAGTCAATAGCATCATCTATCCCTTGTAGAACGATACCTTTTGGTATAATGTCAAAAGTTTTACTGAAGACACTACCCTACAAGAACCTAACCTGCTGCATCGAGATAATAACGTCGTATCCACAGATACCAATTATTATACATTTTATTGACGTATACCTTAATGTCAGGTATGAATTCAATGATGCAGGGTCAAACCATTCACGAACGTGACAAAGTTCTTTGGGAATCGAACAGTTCATTCAATAGCTTCACCAATCCCGTGATGCCTAGAGCCAAAGCAAGAATTCCCGGAGTAAATCCGCTAAACAACATTAACAATAAACTCCTTATTTCACGGTTTGAATATTAATGTAGAGCGGCAAAGAGTTCGAGGGCGTGACCGATTTGTATAAAGACAATTGTTTAACCGAAGGCCTTGCCTTCGGAGGAGCTGTCCCGCTACAACGAGAGTATAACTTCGTTTCCAGAGAAAGATTTTAGAATTTATTTCAATGACGCGCTCCTGCACTTCATGTATAAATTAGGAGATCGACGGTCAAACAGTTAGAGGACGTTACCGCCCCCTTTCAGGTTCGAACGCCGAAGACTATAGCTTCACCCATCCTGTGATTCCGAAAGTGAAAGCGGATATACCTGCAAGTAAATCGGTTGAAATGTATTGGCAATGGACCTCACAATTTGGAGTATGAATGATAAAGTAGAGAGTCAAACCCTGGAAGAACGTTTCGTATTGGTATGGAGATAAACTTTTCACCGAATGCAAAACCGTCAGAGAAGCTAACCCGCTGCATGATAATAGCTCCATGTTCAAAGAAACAAATTAATCACCACTTGAGTGACGGGCACCTTGATCTCATGCAGACGAGAAGATCGGGGGCCAATCCGTTTGAGAACGTTACCACCTTCCTTAGGAGTCGAGCAGCTACGTCAATAGCTTCACATGTTCTGCGATTCCGGGAGTCAAACGACGTATTTGTGGCGTAAATCCAATGAACAGTATTGGCAATAGACAGCCCCATTCACGGTTTGAATATCAAAGCAGGCCGTCAAGTCGTTGTACAGCATTAACTAATCTTGTTGGGTTAAACGCCTTACAGAATGCCTTACCCCCCGAAAAACAAATTCGCTGTATGGAGAGTATAACACCGTTTCCGAGGTAGGAACATGTACACAATTTATTGACGAGCACCTTAATTTCATGCATGAATTAGAAAATAGAAGGACAAATTGTTCGAGAGCGTTGCCACCTTTTGTAAGAGACGAAAGGCTAAGACATTAGCTTCACCCATCCTGAGATTCCGAGAGTCAAACCAAGTATTACGGGAGTAAATCCCCGGAACAGTATTGGTAATGGACACCATCGTTCACAGTCTGTATATTAAGATAGAGCGTCAAACCGGTTGAGAACGGTACCAATTTTCATAAAGTCAAACGCTTTACCGCAGGCCGTAGCTTCCGCGAACCTCACCCACTTATTCGAGAATATAACTTGGTGTTCACTGGGACTAATTATTTTACATTTTAGTGACAGTACCTTAATTTCATGTACGTATTAGAAGATCGGGGGTCAAACAGTTCAAGAAAGTTACCACTCTCTGTAATGTTCGAGCGGCTAAGTCAATGGCATCACCTATACTGTGATTGCGCGGGTGAAACCAGGCATTCTGCGTGTAAATCCGCAGTACAGAATTGGCAATAGACACCATAATTTACGGTATAGATAATAATATGGAGATTCGAATCACCATTGAACGTTATCTACTGTTACAGTCTCAAACTGTTTACCGAATACCTTGCCCTCCGAGAACATAACACACTGCAGCGAGTGTCTTGCTTAGTGCTCGCGGGAGCAAATTGGTAGACATTTTAGATGACGGACACTTTAATGTCACGTATCAGTACGAAGATCGAGGGTCAAGCCATCCGAGATCGTTACCCCCTTCTTCGAGTGTCGAACAGCTAAGTCCATAGCTTATCCTATCCTGTGATTCCGAGAGTCAGACAAGGTATTCCGGGATTAAGTCCATTGACCATTGTTGGCAGTAGGTACCATAGTTCACGATTGGAATATTAAAGTGGAGCGCAAAGCCGCTATTAACTATACCTATTCGTTTAGAGTCACATCCCGAGTAATCCAACCCGATGTAGGGAGTGCCTCGCACAGTGTTCATGGTGCCATATAAGTTGACATTTTAGAGGCGCGCAACTTAATTTCATGTATGAAATAGAAGATCGAGGGTCAAACCGTTCGAGAACGCTACCAACTTACCTGAGAATCGAACCACTTTGTAAATAGGTTCACTTATCCAATGATTCCGAGAGTCAAACCAGGTGTCCGGGCTAAATCCGTTGAACAGTAATGACACTAGACATATTAATTCACGGATTTAATATTAAAGTAGGGCGTTGATGCATTTGAGAACGTTACCTATTGCTATATAGTCAAAATTTTACCGAAGGCCCTATCTTCCGAGAAGATAACCCTCCGTATCAAGAGTACAACTTCGTCTTGAGAGAAGCAAACAAGTATACATTTTAGTAACGGGCACGTGAATTTCGTGAATAAAGTCGAATGTCGAGTGTCAAAGCATTGGAGAATGTTACCACCTTCTTTGAGAATCGGACGGCTGAGTCAATAGCTTCACCTATTCTGTGATTCCGAGTGTCAATCCAGGTACTCCGGGAGTAAATTCTCAGGACATTATCGGCAATATACTCCTTAATTCACGATATGAATATTAAGGTAACTCGCCATACTGTTGTAGAGCTATTCCTGTTGCTATAGAGACAAACTTTCTACCGGAGGTGCTATCACCCGAAGAGCTGTCCCACTGTATTGAGATTATAACTTCCTATTGAGAGAAGCATATTAGTACATATTTTAGTGATGGGCACCTTAACTTCATGCACGAATTCGAAGGTCGATGGTCAGACCGCTAGAGAACGACTCTACCATCTTAGAGAGTCGAGCGGCTAAGTCAATAGCTTCACCTACCTTGTTATTCCGAGAGTCAAACATGGCATTCCGGTAGTAAATCCGCTGTACAGTATCGGCATTAAAAACCCTACTTCCCTGTATAGATATTAAAGTACAGAGTCACATAGTTGGACAAAGTTACCTATTGCTGAAATGTCTAATATTTCACCGAAGGCCGTACTTCTGAACTGCCGCGACGGGAGTATAACTTCGTTTCCAGAGAAAGAAAATGCTATTCAATTGAGCGACGGACACCATCACCTCGTTTCTGAATTAGAATATCGTGCGTCAAACCGTTCGAGAACGGTAGCACCTTCTGTGAGAGGAGAACTTCGAAGTCAATAGTTTCATCTACCCTCCTATTCTGAGAGTCAGAGCAGAAATTACAAGAGTCAATCCGCAGTACAGTATTGACAATAGACAACTTAATTCACATATAAATAATAAAGTTACAGAGTCGTACCGTTGTTAAGCGTTACCTACAGGCATAGAGTCAAACTTTCTACAGAATACCTATCCTACCGCGAAACCAACCCGCTTTATCCGAAACATAACATCGTGTTCAGTGAAGCAATTTAGTATGCATCATAGTGATGGAAATCTTAATTTCAAGCATGAACTAAACCATCGAGTGTCAATCGTCTCGAGAACGTTACCACATTCAGTGAGATTCGAACAGCTATGTCTGTCGCTTCACATATCCCGTGACTCGGACAGTCAAACCAGGTACTCCGGGAGTATGTGCGCTCAACAATATTGGCAATAGTCTCCGCAAATCACGGCATGAATGTTAACGTTAAGAGTCAAACCTTCGGAGTGCATTACCAATTGGTATAGAGTCATACTTTTTACCGAATACATAACCGTCCTTGAATCTAACCCTCTGCAGCGAGTGTCATGCCTGCTGCTCACGGAAACCAATTTGTAGACATTATGGCTGAGGCACACCTTATATTCATATATGAATCAGAAAATCGAGTGACGAACAGTGCGTGATCGCTACCAACTTATTTGGATTGTCGAACGGCTATGTCAATAGCATCACCTATCCTGTGATTCCGATAGTCAAATCATGTATTCCGGGAGTCAATCCGCTGCACAGTATTGGCAATGGACACCCTACTTAACGCGTGAGTATTAAATTGGAAGGTCAAGCCGTCAGAGAACATTACCAAATGGTATAGAGTCATTCTTCTTACCGAATACATTACCGTCCGAGAACTTAACCCGCCGTAGGGAGTGTCATGTTTACTGCTCACGGAAACCAATTAGTAGACACTAAATCACAGTCAGATCTTATTCTCATATATGAATTAGAAAATCGACAGTCAAACCGTTCGGGACCGCTACCACATTCTTTGTGAGTCGAACGGATAAGTCAATAGCTCCACCTACACTGTGATTCCGACAGTCAAGCCTGTTAGTCCGAAAGTAAATCCGCTGATGGGTATTGGCAATAGACACCTTCATTCACGTTATGAGTATTAAAGCAGAGCGTCAACCCGTTGTAGAACGTCTTCCATTGCTATAGAGAGAAACATTTCACCAAAAGCCTTTCCATCCCAGGAAAAAACCGGCATATTGAGAGTATAACTTCGTGATCATAGAAAGACATTAGTATACATTTTAGTCATGGACATCATTAGTTCATGTATGAATTAGGAGAATGGTTGTCAAATCGTTCCAGAACGGTACCGCCATTTTGGAGAGACGCACAACGAAGTCAATAGCTTCACCTGTGCTCTGATTCCATGGGTCAAACCGGGTATTGCGGGAGTGTATCGGCTGTACAATATTGGCATCATACACTCTATTTCGCGGTATAAATATAAGGTCCAAAATCAAACCGTTATAGATCGTTACCTATTGCAATGCAGTCAAACTGCTTACCGAAGGCACTTCTTTCCGAGAAGCTAACCTGCTGTATGGAGAGTATAACTTCATGTTCCGACGATCAAATTGGAAAACATTTTATTGGCGGGGACCTTAATTTCATTATGAATAAGAAGATCGGGTGTCAAACAGTTAGAGAATGGTACCACCTTCAGAGAGAGACGAACAGCTACGACAATAGCTTTCCAAATACTGCGATACCGAGAGCCAAACCCGGTATTCTTGGAGAAAATCCGCTGATGATTATTGGTAATTGACAACGTAATTCTCGGTTAGAATATCAGAATGCAGCGACAATCCGGTTGAGAAAGTTAGCAATTGCTATGAAGTCAAACGGTTTACCATAAACCATACACTCCGAAAAATTTCCCCGCTGTATCCAGAGTATAACTTTGTATTCAGAGAAAGGAATTGGTATTTATTTCAGTGACGGGCACCTTAGCTTTGTGTATGTTTCATAACATCGAGAGTCAAACCGTACCAGATAGTTATTACTCCCTTTTAGAGTCGAACGGCTAGGTCAGCAGCTCCAACTATCCTGTGATTCTCAGAGTCAAACCACGTATTCCTGGGGAAAATGCATTGAACAGCATCGGCCATAAACACCGTAATACACGGATTGAATATTAAAATATACCGTCAAGCAGTTCGGGAACGGTAGCAACTGCTATAAAGTCAAACGCATTACAATTGACCTTACCCTCCGTAAAATTAACCCGTTGTATCGGGAGTGTATCTTCGTCTCCTGAGATGAAATTAGTACCCATTTCAGTGACGAGCACATTAAATTCATGTAGGAAATAGAATATGGATGGTCAAATCGTACGAGAACGTTACCGCCCTCTTTGAGATTCGAACGGCTAAGCCAATAACTTCCCCTATCCTGTGATACCGAGAATCAAACCAGGTACACAGGGGGTAAATACCATGTACAGTAGTGGCAATGGCCACATTAATTCGCGGTACGAATATTAAACAACAGAGTCATACCGCTGTAGAACGTTACGTATTCCTATATATCTAACTTCTTGCAGAGAGCCTTACCTCCCGGGAAGCCAATTCGCACTATCAAGGATATAACATCGTGGGCCCAGAAGCAAAATAGTATACATTTTAGTGAACGGCACCATAATCTCAAGCATGAATTGCAAGATTGAGGGTCAAACCGTTCGTGAATGTTACCACCTTGTGTGAGATTCGAACGGCTAAGCCAATAGCTTCACCTATCCTGTGATTCCGAGAGACAAACCAGGTACTCCGGGAGTAAATGCCCAGTATCGTATTGGCTCTAGACACATTAATTCACGGCATGAATATTAAACTGCAGTGTCAAACCGTTGTAGATTGTTAACAATTTGTATATTCGGTATATCATTCTTCTTACCGAAGGCCTAATCTTTCGAGACCATAATCTGCCGTATTGAAAGTGTAACTTCGGGATGAGTGAAACATATTTGTCTACATTTCAGTTACTTCCACCCTTATTTCATGTATGAATTAGAAGATCGAGTGCTAAACCCTTCGAGGACTTTACCACTTTCTTTGAGACTCGAACGTCTGAGTCAATAGCATCAACTATTGTTGCGATTCCGAGGGTCAAACCTGCTATTCCAGGAGTAAATCCGCTGAACAGTATTTGCAATGGACAGCTTATTTCACGGTATGAATATTAAGGCTGAGCATCAAACTGCTGTAAAGCTTTGCCTGTTCTTATAGTGTCAAACGATTTACAGAAGAGCCAACCTTGCGTGAAGCTAACCCGCTTTATCGAGATTATAACTTCGTGTCCACAGAAGCAAGTTTGCATACATTTCAGTAACGGGCAACTTAGTATCATTTGTGAATTCGATGATCCAGGGTCTATCGGTTCAAGAACGTGACCACCAGCCTTGAGAATCGCACGGCTGAGTCAATAGCTTTACCTATCCAATGGCTCCGAGAGTCAAGCTACGTTTTGCGGGAGTAAATACGCTGGACAATATTGGCAGTAGGCGCTGCAATGCACTGTTTGAACAGTAAAGCAGAGCGACAAAGCGCTTAAAAATGTTTCCAATTGATATGAAGTCAAATGTTTTATCGGCGATGTTAAACTCCCAAAGCATAAACCCTTGTGTCGAGAGTGTAACAACCTGTACAGTGGAACATATTGTTTTAAATTTTAGAGAGTGGCACATTAATTTCATGAATGAATTCGATGTTCGTTTGTCAAACTGTTCAAGATCTTTACCGCACCTTTGGGCGTAGTACTGATAAGACAGAAGTATCACCTGTCCTCTGATTCCATAGGAAAAACCAGGCGTTCCGAGAGTCAATAAACTGTACACTATTGGTAATGGACACCTTAGTTAACGGTTTGAATATTAAGGAAAAGAGTCTATCCCTTGTAGAACGTTACCTGTTGGAATAATGTCAAAAGGTTTAGTGACAAGCGTACCCTCCATGACACTAAGCCGCTGCATTGAGAGTATAACTTCCTGTTCAGGGAAAGAAATTAGTCTTCATTTCAATGACGGGCACCTTAACCTTATGTATGAATTAGAAGATGGAGGGTTTAACTGTACGGGAACGATACCACATTCTGTGAGAGGAGAATGGCTATGTGAATATCTTGACGTATCCTGCGATTCGGAGAGGGAAACCAGGTATTCCGGAAGTAAATCCGCTCAGCAGTATGGGAAATTGTCACCTTAATTCACGGTTTGAATATTAAAGCACGCCGACAAGCAGTTTTGAAACAATACCAATAGGTGTAGGGTCAAACTTTTTACCGAGGGCTGTACCACCCGAGTAGTCCAACCCGCTCTAGGGAGTGCCTCACTTAGTGTTTTTGGAAACATATGAGTTGATATTTTAGAGGCGCGCACCTTAATTTCATGTATGGCATAGAGGATCGAGGGGTACACGGTTCGTGAACGATACCACATTATTCGAGAATCGAATCGCTTTCTTAATAGCTGCACCTATCCCATGATTCCGAGACTCAAACCACGTAGCCCGAGCGTAAATCCGCTGAGCAGTGATGGCACCGTTGACCCTATTTCATGGTACAAATATTAAATTCCAAGGTCAAACCTATGTAGGACGTTACGTATTGATATTGAGTCAAACTTTATAGCAAAGGGCTCACCTTCTGAGAAGCTAACCAGCTGTATCGTGAGTATAAGTACGTGTACATAGATTCAAATTGGTATGCATTTTAGTGACGGACATATTAATGTAATGTATGAAATTGAAGATCGAGTGTCAGATCGTTCGAGAACGTTGCCACCTTCTTTGATATTCGAACAGCTAAGTCAATAGCTTCCAATATCCTGTGATTACGAAAGTCAAACCAGATATTCAGGAGGTATATGCGCCGTACCGAATTGGCAATAGACACCTTAAATCACAGATTGAATATTAAAGCAGGCCGTCAAACTGTTGTATAACACTATCTATAGGTGTAGGTTCAAACTTCTTACAGAGTGCCTCACCCACCTTCAAAATAACCCGCTGTATCGAGAGTATGACACCCAGTTCTGAGGCACGAACTACTATACATTTTACTGACGGGCACCCTAACTTCACGTATGAATTACACATTCGGAGGCCAAACCAATACAGAACGTTACCGCCGTCTTTGAGAGTCGCACGGCTTATTCAATAGCGCCCAATATCCTGCGATTCCTAGAGTCAAACCAGGTATTCCGGCAGTAAATCCGCTGAACAGTATTGATAATGGACACCATATTTCACACGTTTGACTATTAAAACAGAGTGTCAAACCGCTTGAGAACGTTACCGATTGCTATGAAGTCAATCGTTTTACCGAAGATCTTACCTTCCGCGAACCACATCCGCGACATCTCGAGTATAAGTTCGTGTTCTGACAAAGAAATTAGTCTTAATTTCAGTGACGGGCACCTTAACCTCATGTATGAGTTACAAGTTTGAAGGTGAACTAGTTCGTGAACGTTACTATCTTCTGTGAGTGTCGAACGGATAAGTCAATATATTGGTAGCCATCGCGGTCGCGGTCGTGAAGATAGGCTCCGAATCGAAAGGTTTATCCGCTGGAGGTTCTGCACATGTACGCTACAGCGATCTCTGTGATCGTTGCACGTCCTTGTGCAATCCGATCGGTTCCGCGATTTATATTTCCTATTAATTCTTGTTCCTTGGTTTGCGTTTCGATATCCTCGAGCCTAGATATTAGATGCCGCTGGCATGGCGCCCGAAGAGAGAAGCGGAGGCTGCCCGACAAACTGTTACGAAGAGGGCAGCATATGAATGATCACCCATCGAAAGGACGGGATATCATTCATGTTACTACTTTGTCACTATACTCATAATGATATGTTGTAGTTGTAATAGTAGTAGTGCACCAGTATGTCAATTTGTTATGGGAAAATTGCTGTTTTGGCATGTAGCGATGCGAACAATTGATCACGGCTTGAACTAGCGTTGGGAAAGGGACCAGAACTTGCGATATCTGTTATAGTTTTGAAGGAGACGAATATTACGGGAGTATATTTAGAGCTGCGAAGGAGACAGCCATCGCGATATAATTAGAGCTCTGATCAAATGAGTTCGGTTTGAATTAGAGTTACGAAGGAGTGACGATAGCGTTTGCTTTAGCCTTGCGAATTATGAGATCGCGATTGCTTTCTAT
>NIJG01000930.1:25897-40293 GCA_002201625.1 Euglossa dilemma | reverse complement strand
AGCCGTTCGAATATTATTGAAGGTGGTAACGGCCCCGAACTGTTTTACCCTCCACCTTCTAATTCATAAATGAAATTAAGGTGGCCGTCACTAAAATGTGTACTAATTTGTTTCACGGAACACAAGATTATGCTCTCGATACAGCGGGTTAGATTTTGGGAGGGTAACGTCTTCGGTAAAGGGTTTGACTTTGTGCCAGTAGGTAACGTTCTCAAACGGATTCACACCCTATTTTAATATTCAAACCGTGAATGAATGTGTCCATTGCCAATAGTGTACAGCGGATTTACGCCTGGAATGCCAGGTATGATTCTCGGAATCACAAGAAAATGTGAAGCTACTGTATCAACCGTCCGTATCTCAAAGATGGTGTTAACGTTCTCCAACGGTTTGACACTTTATCTTCTAATCTATACGTGAGTTAAAGATGCCAGTCACAGAAATGAAGACCAATTTTTATCTGCCAACAAGAAGTTATACTCTCGAAATGGCGGGATAACTTCTCCCACGGTAAGGCCATGGGTAAAGTGTTTGATTTTATACCAATTTCCAACGCCCTTTAACGCATTGACACTATACTTTAGTATTCAAACCGTGAATTAATGTTTCAATTGCCAATACTCTTCGGCGGACTTACTCTCGGTTTTCCCGCGTTCACTCTCGGATTCACAGTAAAGCTGAAGCTATTGACTTACCCGTTCGTCTATCAATGAAGGTCGTAACGTTCTGGATCGGTTGGACGCACGATCATCTAATACGTGCATGAAGTCAAGGTGCCAGTCACTGAAATGAAGACTAATACGTTCCTCCCCCCAAGAAGTTATACTCTGGATGACGCTGGTGACCGTCGCGGAATTTAAAACTGAAGGCCTTCGGTAAAGCTTTGACATTATACCAATATGTAACACACTCAATATGTAACTCTCTCGAACGGCATGACCCTCAATCATCTTATTCATACATGCAATTAAGGTGCGAGGCACTAAACTGTCTACTACTTTGCTTCTCTGAACACGAAGACATACTTCAGAAGCGGCGGATTGGCTTCACCGACGGCAAGCCAATCTGCAAAGTGTTTACCTCTATACCCGTATGTATCGTCCTACAACGGTTCGACTCTGCACATTAATGTTTATAACGCGGAATAGGGAGTCTAATGCCATACTGTACAGCCGACATACTCCCGAAATACCTGGTTTCACTCTCGGAATCGCAGGATATGTGAAGATATTGTCTCAGCCGTTTGATCTCTCAAAGATGACGGTAACATTCCCGAACCGTTTGACACACGATCTTCTAATTTATACATAATATTAAGGTGCCAATCACTGAAATGAATACTAGTTTTTCTCTCTAAACACGAATTTGTACTATCCATGAAGGCGGTGAAGCTCGCGGCAGGTAAGGCCTTCGCTAAAACGTTTGACATTATACCCATTGGTATGTTTCTCAACCGGTTTGACGCTATTTTTTGATATTTAAATCGTAAATCAAGGCGTCTATAACCAATACTCTTAAGCGAATTTAGTCCCGGAACACTTGGTTTGACTGTCGGAAGCGCAGGATGGGTGGAGTTATTGACTTAGCCGTTCGAATCACTAATATGGTGGTATCGTTCTGGAACTGTGTGACACACGACCTACGAATTCATAATAACGATAAGGTGCCCGTTACTGAAATCATTACTAATTTCTTTCCCTGAACACGTAGTTATACTCTAGATGTGGCGGGAGAGGTCTTCGGAAGGTAAGGACTTCGGTAAATAGTTTGATCCTATACCAGTAGGTAGTGTTCCATAATGGTTCGCCTCAGCACATTAATATTGAGACGGTGAATTAAGGTGTCGATTATTTATACTGTACTGGAGATTTACTTCCGGAATGCTTGGTTTGTCTCTCGGAATCACAGGATATGTGAAGCTATTGGCTTAGTAGTTCAGTCCGCAAAGTGGGTGATAACGTTCTTGAACGGGTCGATTCTCGATCTTTTAATTAATACATGATATTAAGTTGGCTGGCACTAAATTATATATTAAAATGTTTCACAGTACGCGATGTTATACTGTGGATACAGCGGGATAGGTTCTCCGAAGGTAAGGCCTTCGGTAAAATGTTTGACTATATAACACTTGGTAACGTACTTCAACGCTTTGACACTGTACCCTAATATTCGATCCATGAATTAAGGTCTCTGTTATATATAATATTCTGCGGACTTACACTTGGAATACCTGCTTCGACTCTCGGAATCAGAGGATAGGCGAAGCTATTGTTTTAGCGTTTGGACTCCCAAAGAAGGCACATTTCTCTTACGCTTTTGACTTTAGATTATGACATTTATACATGAAAATATGTTGTCCGGATGCTGGCATGTCTACTAATCTGTTTTCGTGAGAACTACGCGAGGCACTCGTTAGAGCGGGATAGGGTTTCGAAGGGTATGGCATTGGTTGAGAGGAATTACTTTGATTCAAGTGATAATAGACTCAGTACCTAAATAGTTATACCACGAATTAAGTTAGCTATTGCCATCATTCTTCTGCGTGTGTACTCCCAGAGTACCTGGTTTGATACTCGCAAGCACAGGATAACTGAAGCTACTGACTTGGCCTTTCGAACATCACTGAAAGTAGTAACGTTCTCGTACGGTTGGACACTCCATCTTCTAATTCACGGATGAAATTAACGAGCAAGTAACTGAAATGTTTACTAATTTGATTCTCTGAACACGAAGTTATACGGGCGGTACAGCAGGTGAGGTTCTGGGTGGGTATGGTCTTGGCTAAAATTTTTGACTTTAAAGCAATAGTTGACTGTTTTCTCAAACTGTTTCACGATCTACTTTAATATACAAACCGTGACTTAATGTGTCCGTTGCGAATAGTGTACAGCGGATTTACTCCCGGAATACCTGGTTGGACTCTCGGAATCATAGGATAGTTTAAGCTATCGACATATCCGTTCGACTCTCAAAGAGGGTGGTAACGATCTGGAACGGTTTCACCCACGTTCTACTAATTCATACATGAAGTTAAGATACGCGTACACTGCAATGGATATTAATTTCTTTTTCAGAGCACAAAGTTATACTCCCGATACAGCGGGTTATCTTTTCGGAGGGTAAGGCCATTGGTAGTACGTTTGACTTTATAGCAATTGCTATCGCTCCCAAATGGCTTGGCGCTGTGTTTTAATATTCAAACCGTTAATTAACGTGTCTATTGCCAATACTGTTCAGCGCATTAACTCCTGGAATACCTGCTTTGCCTCTCGGAATCACAGGATAGCTGCAGCTATTGACTTAGATGTATGGCTCTCCAAAAAGGTAGTAAGGTTCTCGGACGGTTGGACTCTCGATTTTGCTACTCATACATGTAAAGAAAGTGCCCGTCTGCTAATATTTCTACTAGTTTGTTTCCGTGAACATGGAGCGACGAACTCGTTAGAGCGGGTTAGGTTCTCCAAAGATTAGGTATTCCGTAAAAAGCATAATATTGTACGAAATGGTAATGTTCTCCGACGGTTTGACTCTCTACTTTAATATTCATACCGTGAATTGTGGTGTCTCTTGCCAGTACCGTTCAGCCAATTTACTCCAGGAATACGTGGTTTAACCGTCGAATTCACAGAATATGTAAAGCTTTTCACCTAGCCGTTCGATCCGCAATGACGGCGGTAACAATCTCGAACTGTTCGACACTTGGTCCTTATAATTGATACATGAAAATCAAGGTGCTGACACTAAAATGCACACGAATTTTCTTCTCCGAACACGAAGTTCTACTCTGGATACTGCGTGTTCGATACTCGAAGGCAGGCCTTTCTGTGCTGAGTTTGACAATATGCCAATACGTATCGTTCTACGATGGTTGGAATCTGTACTTTAGTATTTATACCGCGCAGTAGGGCGTATAAGGCCAATGATGATCAACAGATTTACTCGCGGAATTCCTGGTTTGAATTTCGGTGTCACAGGATCGGTTTTGCTATTGACGTAGGTGTGCGAACAGCTAAGCAGGTGGTACCGTTTCCCGAACAGTTAGACCATCGAATTTGCAATTCATACTTGAATGTGAGGTTTTCGTCTGATAAAATGTCTACTCCCTTGTTTCAGTGAGCACTAAGCAAGACATTCGCTAAAGCGAGTTAAGTTCTCGGAAGGTAAGGTATTCGGTAAGAAGAATGACTTTATATGAATCGGTAGTGTTCGCAGACGGTTTGACACTCCGTTTTAATATTCGTACAGTGAATTAATGTGTCCCTTGCCAATACTGGTCAGCCGATTTTCTCCTGGTATACCATGTTTGACTATCGAAAAAAAGGATGTGTGAAGCTATTGACTTAGATGTTCCTTCCGTAAAGAAAAATGGATCGTTCTTGATATGTTTGTCTGGCGATTATTCTATTCATACATAAAAACATGGCTTCCGTCTGCAAAAATATCCACTAATTTCTTTCCGTGAGCACTAAGCATGACACTCGCTACAGCGTGTTAGGTTTTCGGAAGGTAAGGTATTCGGTAAAAAGAATGACTTTATATGAATCGGCATTGTTCGCGGACGGCTTGAGTCTCCACTTTAATATTCATACAGCGAATTAATGTGTCTATTGCCAATACTATTCAGCGGATTTGCTCCCGGTGTAGCTGGTTCGCTTTCGAATCCCAGGGTAGGTGAAGTTATTGATTATTCCCGTTCGTCTGTCACAGACGGTATTAACGTTCTCGAACGCTATGACACTCGCTACTTCTGTTCATCCAAGAATTTAAGGAGCCGCCAATAAATTGTATGCCAACCAGTCTCTTTAATCACGAAGCTATACGCTCGACATTACGGGTTAGCTTCTCGGACGCTGAGGCTTTCGCAAAAAAATTTCGGAACTGTAACGCTGTCACTCGGTGTAACGCACCATTTTAATATTCAGTCCGCGAATTAAGATATCTATTGCCAATACTGTACACGTATTTACGCCCGGAATATCTCGTTTGACTTTCTGAGTCGCAGCATGAATGAAGCTATTGACTTATCCGTGTGATTCTCAAGGAAGTTGGTATCATTCTCGGACGGCTTGACACATCGTCTTCTTATTCATAACGAAATTAAGGTCTCCGTCACTAAAATATTTATTAATTTGATCCTTTGAACACGAAGATATACTCCCGATGAGGCGGGTGAGGTTGGAGGAAGGATAGGCCTTCGGTAAAGTGTTGAACTTCATACCAATTGGCATCGCTCTAAAACAGTTTGACGCACTTCTTTAATATTCAAACAGTGAATTAAGGTGCCTATTGCCAATAATGTCAGCGGATTTACTACAGGAATACCTGGTGTGACTCTCCGAATTACAGGCTAAGTGAAGCTATTTATTTAGCCGTTCGTCTCTCTCATAAGGTGCTAACGATCCCTAGCCGGATGAGGCTCGAGCTTCTAATTGATACATGAAATTTGTGTGCCCGTCTCTGAAATGTATACAAATTTCTTCCTCAGAATAGGAAGTTATACTCTCGATACAGTACGTTAGGCTTTCGGATGTTAAGGCCTTCGTTATAGAGTTTCACTCTATAACTATACGTAATGTTCTTCCACGGTTTGACTCTCTACTTTATTATTCATACCTCGAATTGAGGTGTTTATTGCAAAAACTGTTCAACGTTTTTACCCCCGGAATACACAGTTCGAGCTTTGGAATCACAGGAGAGATGAACAATTGACTTAGCCGTTTGGTTTTCAGAAAAAGTAGTATCGATCTCGAACGGATTGGCAATCCATATTCTAAATCATGATTGTTATTAAAGTGTTCGTCTGCTAAAACTTCTACTAATTGGTTTCCCTGAAACACGAAGGTATAATCTCGATACAGGGGATTAGCATCTCGGAAAATAAGACGTGGTGTAAAATGTCGGACTATAGAACAGTGGGTAACGTTCCACAACGCTTTGACTCTGTTCATTAGTATTCATACCGTAAAATTGTGTGTCTAATGCCAGTAATGTACAGCAGGTTTAGACGCGGATTACCTACTTTGACTCTTGGGATCACAGGATTGGCGAGAGTATTGATTGAATTGATCGACTCTCAAAGACGGTGTTAACGTTCTCGAAATCTTTAGCATACGATCTTTTAATTCATATACGAAATAAGAGTGCCCGTCACTAAAATATACAGTAATATGTTTCTCTGAACGCGAAAATATACTTTCGATGTGGAGGATTAGGTTTCAGGAGCACAAGGCCTTCGGGAAGAAGAATGACTGTATACTTATTGTTAACGATCTACGACTGTTTGACACTGTACGTGAATAGTTATTGCTTATTTCTCGGTTTGAATAGGAAAGTAGAGCGTCAAACTGTTTGTGAATGTTACCAGTTGGTATAGAGTGAAACTTTATGCAGATAGTCTTACCTACCATGGAACAAACCCGCCATATCGAGAGCATAACAATGTGCTCAACGAAACACAATAGTATACATTTTAGTGACGGACAGTTAAATTTGCTGTATGAACTCGAAAACCGAATGTCAAACCATTCGTGAACGTTGCCACCTTCTTTAACGGTCGAACGGCTAAGTTAACAGCATCACATATCCTGTGATTCCGAGAGTCAAATCAGGTAATACGGTAGTAAATATGCTGAACTGTATTGGCAATAAATACCGTAATTCACGGCATGAATAATAAAGTAGAGCGTCAACCCGTTTCAGAATGTCATGATTTTCTAGAAAGTCAAACGTTTTACCGAAAGCCCTATCCTCTGAAAAATTTACCCCCTGTACCGAGAGTATAACTCCCTGTACAGTGGGAGATATGAGTCTTCGTTTCAAATTTACTTTATGTATAAATAAGAAGATCGATCGTCAAACAGTTCGAGAACATTTCCACCTTCTTTGACATTCGAAAGGCTAAGCCAATATTTTCATGTATGCTGTGATTCCATGAGTCAAATCAGTCATTACGCTGGACAATCCGCTGAACAATATTGGCAATGCGCACGATACATCACGGTTTGAACATTAAAGTAGAAAGACAAACAATAGGAGATCATTACCAAATGGTATAGAGTCATTCTTCTTACCGAAGGCCTTGCATTCCGAGAACATAAGCTGCTGCGTCGAGAGTATCACTTCGTGTTTAGAGAAAAACATTAGAATACATCGTAGTGACGGCACCTTAAATACATTTATGAATTATAAGATCGAGAGTGAATCTGAGAGCGAACGTAACCACCATCTTTGAGTACCGAGATGCTAAGACTATAGCGTCCCCTATCCTGGTAATCAGAGATTCTAACCAGGCATTCCAGGAGTAAATCAGTCGAAGAGTATTGGCGATGGGCACCATACTTCACACTGCGAATATTAAGGCAGAGATTGAAACGGTCGGTGAACATTACGAATTGGTATAAAGTTATTCAATTACCCAAAACCATACCTCCTGACACCCCAATCCGTTGTAGCCATTTTCGTGCTTAGTTTTACGTGATGAAATTAGTAGGCATTTTAGCACGCCGACACCTTGTCTTCACGTAGGAATAGGAATATCAAGGTTAAACAGTGCGAGGATGTTACCATCCTATTCGAAAGTCGCACTGCTAAATCAATGTCCTGTTGTTCCAAGGGCTTTCACCGTGTAAATAATAGTGTATAAATTGAAACCGTCGAAAAACGTTACATGTTCGTATGGGGTCAAAACCCTTTCCCGGAGGCCTTACCGTCCGAGAAGCTATTCCGCTCTAATGTGAGCATAACTCCGTGTTCAGGGAAACACATTAGTATCCTTCTTTGAGACGGGCATCCTAATTTCATGCATGAATTAGAAGGTCGAGTGTCAAATCGTTCGGGAACGTTTATACCTTCTTTGAGACTCGCACGGCGAAGTCAATAGCTTCACCAATCCTGTGGTTCCGAGAGTCAAACTGGATATTCCAGGAGTAAATCCACCCTACAGTGTTGGCACTACATGCTCTATTTCACGGTATCAATATTAGCGTTTATTGTCAAATCGTTGCAGATCGATATTATTCGTATTTGGGTCAAGATTTCACCGGAGAACTTACTATTCAAGATTCTAACCCGCTGTATCGTGCGTATGACATTGTGCTTAGAGAAACAATTTACTATACATCTTAGTGTCACGCACCTTAATTTCATGTATGATAAAGAATTTCGAGGATCAATCCGATCGTGAAGTATGCCACGTTCCATGAGAGACGAACGCCTCAGTCAATAGCTTCACCTATCCTGTGATTCCGAGAGTCAAACTGGGCATTTCGGGAGTAAATCCGCTCAGCAGTATTGACAATACACACCGAAATTCACGAATTTCATATTAAATTTCAGCGTTAGTGAGCTTGAGAACGTTACGAATTTGTATATTGTCACACTTCGTACCGAACGCCTTACCGTCATACAAGCCTAACCTGCTGTATCGTGACCAACGAAGCAAATCAGTATTAACTCTAGTGACACGAACCCCAATTTCATGTATGAATACAAATATCGAGGGTCAAACCGATCGAGAACGTCATCTACTTTGAGAGACTAGTGCCTCAGTCTTCAGCTTCACCTATCATGTGATTACCAGAGTCGAACCATGTACTTCGGGTCAATCGGCTGCGCAGTATTTGGCACTAGACTCCATATTTCACGGTATAAATAATATTGTACAGAGTCAAACTATTGTAGAAATTTCCCAGTTGATATACAGTCAAACTTTGTACGTAGGGCCTTGCCTTCCGAGAATCTAACACAGAGTATCGGGAAAATAACATCGTGTTCAAATGCAAGTTAGTATACATTTTAGTGACAGGCACCTTAATTTCACATATGAATTGGCATATCCAGGGTCGTACCTTTCGAGATCGTTACCACCTTCGTTTAGAATCGAATGGCTGAGTCAATAATAGCATCACCTATGGTTGTGATTTCGAGAGTCAATCCCGGAACACCAGGAGTAAATACGCCGTACAGCATTGACATTAGACACCATACTTCAGGCTGTAGACATTAAGGTACAGAGTCAAACCGTTGCAGAAAGTTACCTATTGCTAGAGAGTCAAACTTTTTACCGAAGGCCTTATCCTCTGAGAACCTACCTCTTTGTATCAAGAGCATAACCTCGGGTCGAGAGAAACACATTAGTGCACATTTCAGCGGCTGCACCATAATCTCATGTATGAATTGGAAGATCGTTGGTCAAACCGTTCGAGCACGTTAGCACCCTCTTCCATAGTTGAAAGGCAAAGTCAATAGCTTCACATATCCTGCGAATCCGAGAGTCAAACCCCGTATTATCGGGTCAACTCCACTGAACAGTATTGGCAATGGACACCGTAGCTCACGGTTAGGATATCAAAATTGCTCGTCAAACCGTTTGAGAGCGTCCAATTGATTCAAAGTCATACGTTTTACAAATGACAACACCTTCCGCGAACCACACCCGCATCCTCGGGAGTATAACTCTGTGTTCAGAGAAAGAAAATAGTATTCATTTCAATGACGATCACCATTAGTATCATATATGAGTTAGGAGATCGAACGGCCAAACTATCCGAGAACGTTACCTCTCTCTATGAGATCGGAACGGCTTGGCGAATAGCTTCATCTGACCTGTGATTTCAAGAGAAAAATCAGTTAATCTGTGAGTAAATCCGCCCAAGAGTATTTGCAATTGACAAATTATTTCACGGTATGAATATGAATATAGGGAGTCAAACCCTCGCAGAACATTACCAATTCGTAAGAAGTCACTCCATTTACCGAATACATAACCTTCCGAGGACTTAACAAGCAGTAGCAATTGCGCTGCATGATGATCACGGAAACAAATTACTAGGAATCTTGGCGGGCGGACACAACATTTGTGGGTATAAATATTGACGTCGAGAGCCAAAGAGTTGAAGAACATTGCCACCTTCTTTGAGAGTCGCACGGCTAAGGCAATAGCTGCACATGTCCAGTGATTTCAGAAGTCGAGCCTGATATCCCGGGAGTAAATGCGCGGTATAGTATTGGCAATAGACACAGCAATTCACGGTTTGAATGCGAAAGCCGTCGGCAAAGCCGTTCTTCAACATTACCAATTGGTGTAGGGTCAAACTCCTTGCAGAATGCCTTACCGTTCGCAAGAAAAATCCAAGGTGCCGAGAGCATAACATCGTGATCAGAGGTATGAATTAGAATACCTTTTAGTGCCGGGCACCTTATCTTCATGGATGAATTGGTAAATCGAGTGTCAGACCGATCGAAAAGGATCCTTTGGGAGACGTACGCCTAAGTTTATAGCTTGTCAAATCCTGTGATTCCGAGAGTTAAAGCAGGTGTTCCGGGAGTAAATCCGCTGTACAGTATGGCATTAGACAATCTCATTCACGGCATGAATATTAAAGTGCTCAGTGAAACCGTTGTTGAAAGTTTCGAATTAGTATGGAGTCAAATTTTTTACCGACGGCCTTAGTCTCGGCGAACCTAACCTGTTGTATCGAGAGTACATCTTCGTGTTTGGAGAAACAAATCATTATACGTTTCAGTCCCATTTACCTGAATTTCATGTATGACATAGAATCTCGAGGCTAAAACTGTTCACGAACGCTACAACCTTCTTTGGGATACGAAAGGCTAAGTCGGTAGCTTCACCTACCCTGTCATACCGAGAGTCAAACCAGGTATTCCGGGAGTAAATCCGCTGAAGGGTATTGGCAATTAGATGCCTCAGTACACGGTTTTGATATTGAAGTGCAGAGTCTAACCTTTGTAGGACGTTTCCTATTGGTGTAATGTCAATCGTATTTCCGAAGACCTTACCATCCGAGAAAATAACTAACTGTATCAAGAGTATAACTCCGTGTTCAGATATACAAATTAGTGTACATTGTTGTGACGGACACACTGACTTCCTATAAGAATTAGAAGATCGTGAGGGAAACTATTCCAGAACGTTACCATCTGTTTTGAGTGTAGATCGGCTATGTCAACAGCTTGACCTATCTTGGGAATCCGAGAGTCGAAACAGTTATTCCGGTAATAAATGCGCGGTACAACATTCGCAATAGACACCTTAATTCATTGTATGAACACAGAAGGTGAGTGTCATACTTTTCGAGAATGTTACCAACTGGTATAAGGTCAAACGTTTTATCGAATACCTTATCTTCCCAGGACAAACCTCAAATTAGTATTTGTCTACCTAGGTTTTCAAGGAGACAGATAGGTAGGTAATTTAGCAGACGGACAACACAATTGCATATATGAATAGGAAAGTCCAGAGTCAATCCGGTCGAGAACGGTACCATCTTTTTTCTGAAGCAAGCGGCTAAGTCAAAAGTATGACATATCTTGTTATACCGTGGTTCAAACCAGGCATTCCGGGGGTCAATTCATGGCGCAGTATTACCAATGGACATCTTAATTCTCAGTACCAATACTGATGTCGAGAGTCAATCCCATCGAGAACGTTATCGCTACTTATGGATTCGATGCTTATAGAGATGATCTTCCCTTCCGTGAAGCAACACTCGCTAAGGCGAGAGAATAAGTTCGAGATCGGAGAAAGAATTTCGTATAGATTTCAGGGGCGGGCACCTGAATATAATTTATGAAATGCAAGATCGAGGATCAAACCGTTTGAGAACCTTACGACCTTCATTGACTGTCGAAAGACAAAGTCAATAGCTTAACTTACCCTATGAGTCAGAGAATCAAACCAGGTATTCCAGACGTACATCCGCAGAGCAGTATTGGCAATGGAAACCTTAATTCACAGCCTTAATATTAAAGTAGAGCTTTTTACTGAAAACCTTACGCTCCGAACGCCTAATTCGCTGTACGGAGAGTGTAGCAGCGTGTTCAATGGAACAAATCACTATACATTATACAGACGGGCACCTTCATTTCATGTATGAATTAGAAGATCGAGTGTCAATCCGTTCTAGAACGTAACCACATTTCTTGGGAGCCGAACGGCTAAGTCAATAGTCTCACCTATCCAGTGGTTCCGCGAGTCACACCAGGTGTTCCTGAAGTAAATCCGCTAAACAGTATTGGCAGTTCGACGCCTAAATTCACGATTTAAATATTAAAATAGAGCGTCAAACCGTAGAAATCGTTTCAAATTTGTATATTATATTTCTTTTTACCGCATACCTTACCTTCAGTGAACCTAACTCGCTGTATCTAGAGTATAATTTCGTGTTCAGGGATACAAATTTGTGTACACTTTAGTTAGGGGCACCTTAACTTTATGTATGAAAGAGAAGAACGAGAGGCAGCCGTTCTAGAGTGGTAGCACCTTCATTGTGGATCGCACGTCGAAGACAATGACTTCACCTATCCAGTGATTCCGTGAGCCGCACCAGGAATATCAGGAGTCCATTCGCTGAACGGTATTGGCTACGGACTGCTTAATTCACTGTTGGAATATCACGGTACAGTGTCAATCCTTTGTAGAACGTTACCTACTGGTATAACGTCATTCTCTTTATCGGATACCTTGCTTTCCGAGAAAATAACCCGCTGCATGCAGGGTATGACTTCAGGTTCAGAGAAACGAATCAGTATATATTATAGTGGCGCGCATCGTAATTTCAGGTATAAGTTAGAAGAGTAAGTGTCAAACCCTTCGGCAACGTTACAACCTTTCTTGAGATTCGAACAGCTAGCACAGTATCTTCACCTATCCTCTGATTACGAGAGTGAAACCGCAGGTATACTGGGAGTAAATCCGCCGCACAGTATTGGCATTAGACACCCTACTTCAGGGTATACATATCGTTGTTCTGATTCAAACCATTGTTAAACGGTACGTATTGTTATAGGGTCAAACTTTTTACAGGAGGCCTCACCTTCCGAGAAGCTAACCCGCTGTATCGAGAGTGTAACTTCATGTTTAGGGATGCTAACTGGTATACAATTTAGAGAACTGCACCATAATTTCGTGCATGAATTCGAAGATTGAGGTTCCAAGCGTTTCGAGATCGTTAGAACCTTCTTTGATAGTCAAACGGCTATATCAATCGCTTCACCTATCTTGCGGTTCCGAGAGTCGAACCAGCTGTTTCGGGAGTAAATGCGTTGATCAGTATTGGCAAAGGACACCGTAATTTAAGGTATGAATATTAAAGTACAGTGTGAGAACGTTGCAGAACGTTACCTATTCGTATAGATTCAAACCTATGCTGAAGGCCTTCCCTTCCGATTAGCCTATCCTGCCATAGAGAGTGTCGTGCCTAGTGACCGCGGAAACAAATTAGTAGACATTTTAGTGACTAAAATGTATACTAATTCGTTTCTCTGAACACGAAGTTATATCCTGCATTCAGCAGGTTACTTTCCCGGAAGGTATGGTTTCCGGTAAAGGGTATGACGCTATAGCAATTGGTAACGTTCTCAAACGGTTTGACACACACACATTACTTTAATATTCCAACTGTGAAATAAGGTGCCCAGAGCCCAACTGTGCCACGGATTTACTCCTCAAGTACCTGGCGTGACTTTCGAAATCACAGGATAGGTGAAGCTATTGTCTTGGATGTGCGACACTCAAAGCAGGTGGTAACGTTCTGGAACGGTTTCCCTGTCGATATTCTAATTCATACATGAAGTTAAGGCGTCCGTCACTACAATGGACACTAATTTGTATATCTGAACACGAAGATATAATTTCGATACAGCGGGTTTGCTTCACGGAAAATAAGGCTTGCAGAAAAACGTCGGATTAAAGAGCAATTGGAAACGTTCTACATCGCTTTGACTCTGTACCTTAGTATTCTGACCGTGTAATTGCTGGCCTAATACCAAAATTGTATAGCACCTTTAGACGCGGTTTACCTGCTTTGACTCTTGGAATCAGAGAATACGTGAAACTATTGAATCATTAGTGCGACTCTAAGAACGGTCGGCGACTAATGTGATTCTCTAAACACGAAGTTATACTCGCGATACATTGGGATTGTTTTTCGGAGTGTAAGATCTTCGGTAAAACGTTTGATTTTATATCAATTCGAAACGTTCTCAAACGAGGTGACGCTCTATTTTAACATTCAATCCGCGAATTAATGTATTTATTGCCACTACTGTACAGCGCATTTACTCCGGGATTGCCTGGTTTCACTCTCGGAATCTCAGGTCAAGTGAAGCTATTGCCATAGCCGTTCGTCTCTCAAAGAATGTGGGATCGATCTCGAACGGTTTGAAAATCGATCTTCAAATTCATACATGAAATTAAGGTGCCCGGCACTGAAATCCATACAAAATTGCTTCTGTGAATACAACATTATGTTCTCGATCCAGCGGGATAATTTCTCGGAAGGATAGTTATTCGGGAACCAGAATAACTTTACTCAAATTAGTAATGTTCATCGACGGATGGACGGCCTGCTTTAATATTCAAACCGTGAATTATGGTG
>NIJG01000928.1:17500-29303 GCA_002201625.1 Euglossa dilemma | reverse complement strand
AACAGAAATAAGTCATCCTTGTCATTTATATAGTTCAATTTCTTACCTTGTGTAAACATTATTTCTTTGGGCATTTTTTGGCGCTTGTAAAAGTTCTGTTTCTGCTTTTTAATGCTATATAAAAAATTAAATTACCCATTTACTCAATACCATTATTGATATTTCATTAATAATTTTTGTACATTGATATACGAATTGAGCAAGCCCGTACAATGATAGCGGACATTCCTGATATGGGGATACAATAGATGGTAACTAAATTCCGTTGGACATGTGATCATCACACACTCCTGATCCGAAGGGTTCCACTTTGAAGTGTTAACCTTGAGTATCAACTTCTGCTTCGATAGGATGTCACTGACAGGCCTATAAGGCAGCCACCTTTCCTTATCACCGGTGCTCACTTTCTTATATTTATGGCTACAAAACTCCACTTGCTCGAATGTATGGTACAATTATGCACCACCCTCTTGACCGCTTCTTATTTTCTTGCTCTGTAATGCGAGTCCTTCTTCTATGTTATCTACTATATTTTTAGTCCAAGGGGCCGAAGTGACCAAGATTGTGTCATCCCCGTCGCTCATCTGTTAATGCCTTGTAATTTCTACGCGTTTCTAGGCAGGCTCTCCCCCTTTATATCCCAGCAGATAATCAATCTCCATTATCGTCTCATACTCGTCTTCAGAACTCATTCCCGTTGCATCCGAGACAGCCACCGCTGTATTAGCTGCCACTAGCTTGGTATTTCCATAAGAGAAAACCGGAACGGGACCAGTTATCTACGAAATTCTATAATAGATATTTTCTGGCCCCTTGTTTCTTGATATAGAAAAAAAGAATTCTAACAGCAGTGTTCAACAAAATGTCAAATCCTAATTTCCTGTACCAGTTCATTGATTTGGCAATGGATTGCTATATGCGGCCATTTGATCCGAAAGGTCGATCGATCTTTTTCCCGCGTTATAATCAATTGCTATTTTTGGTTTGTTGGTGAGGTGTCTTCTTATTCGAACAGGTTCCATTTCTTAGGAACGTTTAGTTGACACTAACAAAACATCACGCTTTTCTTTCCATTTTAGAATCGTGATTCCTTTTCGACTTTCTTGTGCAAAACATTCTCCCCGTTTCATTTTCTTGTCCACTACATTTTTCGGAATGCCTTTACGATTATTTCGGAGAGTGCCAATCAAATGCGTATTCCGTTCCAGGAGCTGTTTCGCTAAATTTACACTTGTGTACCAATTGTCCATACCTACTGAGTGGCCTTTGTCAAATATGTCTAGGCACAAATTTATAACAGTATTTGTCGGTGTTGTGTTCACTTCATCTGACAGTTTGCCACTGTAGACACGGAAGTTGTATATATATCCAAATCCGCAGCAGAGTTTGAAAATTTTTGTACCGTATTTATTTCTTTTCTGCATCATAAGTTGCCGAAATACAATCGGTCCACGAAACGGGATCATGGATTCGTCAACGCAGACTACTTCTTCTGGATTGTAATAATTTTAAAAATTTCTATTCAGCTCATATAGAATTGGCTGTATTTTCCTTAACGGACTGACAAAATCTACTGTATCATTGTCTGTGAAATTCAGCATTCTTAAAAGTATTTGGAATCAATTGCGCCTCATTTTTTATGGGGGCACGGATGACAATATACAGGATCCATTAACCAGTATAAACTTATACCTGGATATTTTTATAAGTCCGATCCTAATAATGAGTCCAAAAAGGCGCTTGATTTATTCTTTAGTGGTAGGGACCCACCGATGTATACGCTTCAAAGTAACCGCTGATTGTTTTTGTATTGCGTATATATTCGTCAGCTCACTTATTTCTTCGAGCATTTCATCAGTGCCTAACAGCGCATAGAAGGCATCAATATTGACACAATTCTGCAATTCTATGTTACTTGTGTCAACACCGTACATACTCGCGAAGGTTATAATGTAAGGTTGATTCCCTCTTGGATCAAACCATTCTTGATCTTGTGCTATATCGTTGTGTATATGCACATTCTGTATTAAAATATCGTCTTCAGATGAAAGCAAAGCTCGGGGTCGACGATTTCTAGGCGGAAAAAATAATTCGTTCGATGTATCACTTTCTGATCCACTCAACATTTTTAGGACAATAAAAAACTTTGAATTTATAATGATCAAGAAAACTGGTCGATCTACTATGGTGAATGAAACTGAACTTCTGTGCGACTGAGGATTCGTTAGACGTCTAGGCATCGTTTGGCCTCGCGTTTCGTTTCCTTACCATCTGGCAAAGAGTGAGGATTTCAGGAAAACTCAGCATGTGAATACAAAGAAGAATTTATTGCAATAGGTAATGTCAGGCACTTTCCCAAGGCGAGGGAGAGGGAAGGCCTTCGGTAGAAAACTCCGGTCCTCGAGACAATATTTCGGCCCGTCCGTCAGTAGTACCGGCCGCGTCAGGGCCAGAACGGAAGTTGGGGGCACTTGAAGTGTTAAAGGACATAAAGTTAAGTAGCATATCATAATACTGTCGTAAAGAGGCCAAGACAATCGGTGAAAGCAACAAAACGGCACAAAGTCAAGTGACATACCTTAATACTGTCATATAAACGCAAAGAAAATCAGTGACGCCAAGGTAAACTACCGAACTTGAAGGTGTTACTGTAAACGCACATGGTCTCTTAACATCATTGTGAGCATTATAAGCATTGTTATTTGGAGAATGAAGCTACCACAATTCAAATACCTGTAGTTCGTACTTTATACAATATGAATATGGCGAAATCTCAGGAGCAACGCACTTTGTTGTGGATGGTCACGATTTGCAGCCACTTGCACTATTAAAATGGCATGTTAGATACGAGATTGAAGAGGGACAGTTATTCATACGTAGATAGATATGCTGAGAACCTAGCTTTTGTGTGATAATGATTTCATTACTGTTTTGTGTGATTTGACAAGATGTATATCTAAGGCACTTTTTGTATTTGGTGAATATGAGTTGAGCGTGCAAGTGCTTCATAAGGAATTTATAATTTATTAAGGGGAGAACAGTTGGACAGTTTAAATGGAAGGTCAATATTTCATATGCGTAATAATATGGGTAATAGACGAGAAATCTGTAAAAAGTTTTTAGAAGTTTTACAATAGACCAGAGATTTCGTGTAGTTTTTCTCTTGTCAGATAAAAGTATTTTATTCAGTAAATAAATCTGAAATGCGCAGTAGATTTGAAAGTTAAAGTGACATGCTTCGGGGATTATTTGATACAATTTTTTAGTGACAGAAATATGATGAGTATGTGATCTGATGGCCAAGCTTGTTCTGAGGATTCTACAATTTATATTGATAATATGGTATTTAAAGATACAACTGTTGAGAATAAAACTATTACATTTGAATTTAAGATTATATATTGAGATAATTGCAGTAGTGGTAAGTTATCATTTGAGTCAGTAAAAAGCAGTGTATATGTTACTTCGTATGATACGTCATGTCGTGGGATGGTTTGGTAACAAAATACCATAAAAGCCACATCAGTAGCCTGGGATTGTGCATTTCAACCGAAACATATATCGAATTGTCAGTTGTTAGAAAGCCTTTTGAAAGTATCTCGTTAGACTTCAGGAGGAGACTTGGCGAAAGGGGTACTGGCATTGCAGGGGCATTTGAACTGGATAATGGTATGTGTGGAAATATTGAAACTATTGGGTCATTCGGAAAGCCATTTTGTTTTTTTCTATTTATGCGGCTGAAGTGTGAATCTGAATGTCAACAAATGCAGTTAGGGTCCTCTTTTAGGAGAAAAACGAAATGACTTTCCGAACGACCTATTATTATAGATATGTAAAAGAGGTGTGATCATCTAACTGGTCCAGAAATTATATGTTAACTTTGGCTTCATTAAAAATCTGTTCTACTTAATATTAAAATTCTACTCAGATATTTAGAAATGGAATATATTTTGAAATAAAGATTACTCATTATTATATAATGTTCTTTAAATTTTTTTGAAATAAGTTTTTTTTCTAATAAAAATCATTTTTTGTATTTGGTGCAGGAAAGGAATTCTTGTTTTAATAACATAATAATTACTTCGACGGATGAAATGATGAAGACATCTGGTCCGACAGGTCAACCCCCTTCTTAGCTTTGTTATAGAGGAGCACCATGTCAGGCTTAACCTTATTATTAGTACCCTCAACAATAAGATATTTACGGTTTTCAGAAGTGGCTATCATGCATACCGGCCTTTTGTCCGTCCACTTTAAAGATCTAACACCGCTCCGATTTTGAAGACACATAAGGCCACCCCGTTGTTGTTTCCGTTTTTCCTGCAGCGGGAGAAATTTTTTATTAATTTTTACAGTGCCACAAGCAAAGGTTCCATTTTGTAGAAGTTCCTCGGCCAATGGGACACTAGTGTATAAACTGTCGGTGAATAATACGCGGCCTTCAAATAATAAGTCACCTGCCAACGTCATTACTACATCATACGCATGTGTTCGCACTATACTGCATGAATTTTTTACGGCGTGAATATGGATGATATGCGTGTAGCCTTCCGGAAGGCACAGTTTATAAATCTTTGAACCATATTTGTGCCGCTTTCCTGGGATATATTGGCGTGAACTGAGGCGTCCTCGCCACGGAACCATGATTTCGTCGATCACAATATATTTTCCTGGTTCTATTGCACTTTTGAACGTGTCGACATTTGCGTTAACAATATCTGTAAGTTTATTCATACGGTCCTCAGTCCTAGCTGTGGCATTGTTAGCAAAATGTAAATATCGGTGTATAGATATAAACCGATCGCGCCTCATCGCGTTTCTTATTCGTGCGTTGAAATACATATCCCTTTTCGACCAGTATAATCTTAGCTCCGGTAGTGGAGCTATACCCATGATGAGCAGGATGCCAATAAAAATGTTTATTTCATCGGTGTCACAGACTTCCAGGCCTGTTGGTATCCTCTACTCGTAGATGCAGAGTTGCTCATGCACTGCACAACATATCGATTTGTTGCTTTAACGATCATTTTTCATATTTTAGATGTCAAGAATAACTTTTACAATGAAATCGGATGATCGTAATCCGTGTCATCGATCAGCAATTCTTCATCTTGCGGACACTCATTCATGGCTTTACCTCCTAGTCTAATTGCCTGCCAATCGTCATCAAGATTCACTGATTCATCACACGAATCATTGAGATCCATATCCATAGTGTCTATTATTTAGAGGGGCAGAAATTAAAAAGAATATGCAAACCACCTTTCTAGAAGAAATGATAATTTTGACTACCTTTATAATCACTAGAAGAAATGTGTGCTCGGGAAACTTTCAGATCTCTACTGACATCGCACCTCATAAAAACTTCGCGGAACCCACCATACTCACAACGCACACTAACTAAACTCTTCTCATCACCCCCAATTATTAGGTCACTCATTATAAGAGATGTGTCGGTTGGGGCGTATTTGTTCCCTCGGAAATCACTGACTTCCCTCATTATGTGTAGGCGGCCCTAAACGTGTAATTGGCGCGCCGAAGGCCCAGATGCTGGTCTAAGTTCGCATACCTAAAGCTCACTCCTAGGCCCGCGATCGGCCAAGGGTAAGGGAATCTTTCTGGAAAACCGCGCAATGGTCCTCGGCCGCTTGGCCCGGCAGTATATCTTTCATTGGCGATCCTGCAAACAAAGCTCTAGCTTAAAGCCCCAGAGACCCTTTGCATTTTACAAGTTTTCAACGCACGGCATGTCACTCAGACTTCGAGAAGTTAAAACCCCTCTTAACCGAAATTAGGCTCTGATGCCGGGAACGTGGCTGACAATGAGCCAGTGGGAGGGTGGTCCATCTACTCTACACTCGTGGATATTCAAAAGCGCGGGGTCATGAATATACAGTGGCCTCACAAGTGGAGAATTCTCCGGTCACCGTGCTTGGTCACTCTCCGGTTTTTCAAAACGCATCTTGGAAAATCCTGGAGAGAGTATGTTAGCTTCCATCAAAACGGTAAAAAAAAGTCATCGAAACGTCGAAGAGCGGACAATAACCATCGAAACGTCGAAGAGTCAAGGTGGAAGTTAGTCTCCTCCTAACGTGTTTCCGACTGTAAAGATAATCGCAAGGATTATTAAGGAGCACAGGCAAATTGACACAGTTGCCCAACATTGATTCGGCGGGCAGCACGTGTCATAGTCGCGAGACAGCCTTACAACTTCTAGGAATTACGAGAGTTCGATCGTGATGCGTCAAGGTTAACGTTGAAAAATTGTGATTTTTTTTTTCAAAATCGTTTTCCACGAAAACTGGGGGTGATGGGCAAAAACTGATTTCGGATTCGGTTTTAGCTCGTCGAGATCTATAAACATAACCTAGTGGGTATTATCGCGCAAAAATCGCGTTGAACAGCGTAATGTAACGCTGCGTCGCACAACATGTTTTAAAAAATTACATAAAATAATTAAACAATTTTGCTATGTTTATAATACAGAATTGATATGTTTTTAATACTGCATGTCTGTTTATAATGTTGAGAATTCAAGAATAAACCTATTCCGTAGTACTTATATTGTGAAATACATGTGTGACCCACCGTGATGCACGCCACCCCACGGAGCAGACAGTAAATTCGGGCGCAGCCTCACAGAGAAAACTCTGAATATCGGCCCAGGTGTGAACGTGTTTAGGACCTTGGTTGGTGTTAATCTGTCACCTTCTAAATGAAAAATGTCGAAATTTTACTTCACGAGTTCCGTTACATGATTCTTTTCTTCATTATTCATGTGTTCCGTCTTGATTTCCTCGAGAATTCGTTCTAAGCGTGAGTGATTACTAGAATTTATATAATGGGGACCGGCTTTATGCGATCGGGAGGTGGCGTTGCTGTCGCTGGGTTTTTAGTGGAGACCTCGTGTATCTCCTCGATCGCCATGATCGGTTCGAGGAAGGACGCGTCGTGTTCGTTACAGTTCGCGCCTAATGTGTATGCGATTCCACTGTTATTCCTTACTAAACCGTCAAATATAGTGACTACTGAGAGTTTCTCTTTTCGAGGGAGGAAACCGTGCACAGGTCCGCAGACACGTATCGTTATTCGGGCAACCGTGCGCTTGGGAACCGTGATTCGAGGGACGGGACGAATTGATTTTAAAAATGACACTTTAGTGCTTTCCCATGTGAGGGAGCTCTCGCGAGAGGATATGATAGCGCCCAGCCGTATGAAGGCGGATCCTAATATACCCTGTAGGGTATTCGGAAAGTTCTCTGGGACAATGTAAAATTGATGGTGCGTGTTGGAGATTCTTATACGCGTGGGTGGGTGTGCTGTCCTCTGTAATCCCATTCATGGTGACGCGGACAGCATGGTTTATTTTAGCGGGGGGACGGATTGCGGATATCGTAATGAGATTCGGCTCCGCGCCAGTGTCGATCATAAGGTGACACGGATTAACCCTTTCGGTACGGACGCATTCTGCGTCGCGCCGTCCCCTCTGACCGAGCAGCCGCGGCAAACGTCTGTTCTTGCGGAACAACTACAAGCGCCCGTCAGACGCACAATACCACGCTATCTTACGCAGGGCGAGTGCAGTCACTCGTAAAAAAAAAATGCTTAAGTAATTATAACATAATGCAATTAGAAAATATAACTTAATAATGTAAATGAAACACATAAACATTCAGATCTTATAATTTAATAATGTAATTTTGTATGATAAGTTTGAAAGCACGGGTGTACACAAAGGCCTACGTCACATGTTTTACATTGATAATGTGATTGTCGTTGAACACCATTCTTAGTACAATCAATACACTTTCTCAGTGCACATTTTCGTTTTGTTTTCTCGTTAGTGTAAATCGCAGGGAAATGTCTACCAGCAACTATCAAAGAATGTTTATCCGTAGGTTCAGGACTACTTTGTCTACCATCGTTTTTATGACATTTTCGTAAAATTTGCCGTATTAATTCAAGATGAAAAGTAGCTATAGAAATAACTTTTTCTGCTTTGTATTTAAATAAACAATATGAATTCCAAAGGGCAATATCTAGAAAATGATAAAAGTGTTTCTTGTACCATTTTATAGCTTTTCTAATGGATTTAATTGAACTTATGACCATATCTCATTTGTCGATAGCGTTCATTGACGAATTAGAATCGACTATACATTTAGGTTTATATACGATTTCTTGCGTCCTATAATTTCTCTTTCTTGTAGATATAAATTCGCTAGTATGGAAAGTAGATAACATAAGTACGTCCCTTTTATATCGCCATTTAGGGGTCAGCAAATTACTTGATGTCGAAGAACAACCTCGCCTTTTTCTAATTTTTTGTCCATTACTGGCATTCCTTTTTGTCTTCGCTTTACAGTTCCACAAGCATTCGTTACATTTGTATGCAATAAATTAAAAAGAGCAGGACTGCTATAATAATTATCAACATACAGTGAGTGACATTTTCCCTAGTACGGTTTCAAAAGTGTTAAAACGATATTTCCTGTTTTGCCAATGTTTTCCATGTTCTCTGTCACGTGTGAGTCACTGCCCGTATATACGATAATATCTAGTACATAGCCAGTTTTACAATCACATAATATATATGATTTGATGCCAAATCGGCTTCTCTTGGCCGGTATATACTGTTTCAAAAATTGCCTGCCTTTGTACAGTGATAGACTTTCATCTATACATAAACCTGAGATGGGTTACACAAGTCATTGAACGATTTTTGAAGTCTGCTTGAAGCGCTACTCATTTTCTGCAAACGATCAGAAGAATTTTGATTATCATCAGTAAAATGCAATATTTTCTATAAAACTAAATATCTATCTCTACACATAATTTCGCTATAAATATCAGATTTTAAAAGATTATCCTTGGTCCAATATTCACGAAACCCTAATTTTGTATTTCGCGACATTAGTAAGGTACAAGCTAGAGAACAGTATAGTTCGTCAAAAGTTGTGCCACTTTTGACATCACACGTCTTATCACTTACTGTACGTGCCGAATACTTATTTGTCTTATCTACAATAAAGCCTACAAGATCAGGTGAAAAGAATGATTCAAAATAATGTAATATTGTAGAGGAAAATTTTAAGTTTTCGGTCTGAAGTCCGGAATTGGAATGATCAAAATTATGAAATGTTAATTCAGCATTCCCCGTAGTCCATTGGATATTGTGAAAAGAAGTTGATGGCAAAGCAACTTCAATATTATCATGTTCTGATTCTGACGTGCTAAGCACCTTTGTCGGACGAATTGGCTTCTTCCTAGTATAAATATTATTTACTGCAGTATCGCTATCGGACTACAAAGATTTGTCGTGTTTCTCATTGCTCTCATTTTCGATGGAGTAACAGTTTCCTTTCTTTCTTTTGCAATTCCTTTTCATTATCTCTGAGGGGTACAAAATGAAAGAAAAATATAATGAAATGAAATGATGTGATAATGCAGATAAATTAACACATACCGTGAAAATATTCTGATAGTCTGAGCGAGCCGAGACAAGCGTGTGCTGGCCAAATGTTTCTCTTATAATGTTGCTCATTTCGTAAGTTTATTAATAGGCTGCGTAAAGCAAGTGCGAAATACTTGCGATGGATTACCATGGAGATAACATTTATATTCTGATCATGAAGAGTCGCGAGTGACCTTAGTCACCGCTCGTACAGAGCGAGCGTCGTGCGTTGGGCGACTATAGTCACCGCTCGGCCCGAAAGTGTTAATAGTGTCAGGGTTCTCGATAGCTACTGTCGGGAACGGGGCAGGCTTTTTGACTTCGGTGTTAGCGATTATTACGCGTTGTACTTCGAGGTGACTAGTTCTATTTTTCAGACGCCTTTGTTCTCTTGTTTCTCCAGTCGGGGCTCCGCGGGCGACGGAAGGGTTCCCGAATTACGCTCGTTAGCTGCTCACATACGTCATGACCGGGAATTCGGCAGAATCTACGGAATTGAGGCTGGCAACTCCGTGTCGGTTGGAGTTGGCGAGGAGGAGATGAGTGATTCTGGCAAAACAGATCCGGTCTTCTATTTTCTGAATTTGAGGGGATTTGGGTGGGTGGGGAATAATTTGGATTTCCGGTAAACCGTTGGGGTCTGGGGAGTTCGCGGGGAAATAGAGGAGGTGCGGATGCAGCAGGTCTGGGAGTTCTGTATACCCGGAATTGCGATTTCTGTACGTACCGTTCATGTGTTGGTTTCGGTTTGTATCGAGCGGCGTCACGGTCTATTTCTTTATTGATTCTGATTGCGTGGTCGAATGCTTCCCGTAGTGTTTGTGGACAGTATCCTCTTAGTTCCAACCTAATGCGAGGTTTGATTCCTTCTATAATACTTATCAATGCGAAGCCGTCGATTTCGTCCGTGATAATATGATTACTACTCTCAAGGATCGCGCATCGTAAATCTTTAACGCGTCGTATAAAATCGAGAATGTGTTCGTCGTTATTCTGGTAGAATGTCGCGAGTTCTCTAATGTGACATGCATTAATGTTAGACGCAGTGTCGAATATTGCTTTTAACTATGATAGAGTGTTTTTGATGGTAAATGGTCTTTTTCGCTATTACGAAGTAAGAAAACTTGTACTTCTAAATAAAATTTTAGATTTTGGCTACTATTTTGATGTTTCATCCAACTATCTTGCTGCTTCTGCAGACTTAATGCATTAAAATAATTTACTTTTCAACAGATTACTGATCTCAAGCGCATCCAAAGGTTAGAAAATAGTAGTTAATAATTAAATGGTAATTAAAATCTCGGGTTCTCAAAGAATGGTATGTCATACGACCAGAAATGTGACAAAAAAAGTACCCGGTATTCACCAATCCTAGCCTATTATGTGCACTTTTTGATGTAGTATATTTTTGAGACCTATTCTTTCATAGAACTACCTAAAATCAATATCCGTTTTTCTTTTAAATAAACTGTATATTCTCATCACATTTATACAATTCAAAGAAACNGATAGAAAATAAACAATTTACACTGCAATTTGCTCAATCTTGATTTTTAGGACAATATGAATTGAATGAATGAATTTCTTAATAAATTATTAATATTCAATTTCCTCGTCTTGTCATCTCAAGGTTATCTCACTGAACTATTGACCCACGAGTTATTCCATCAGTATATATAATCTAATATGTTCTACGCATAGCATGTGTTCACTAGAACAATAAAAGAGTTATTTTCATTGGACAATTAAAGAGAGACCATAAAATATTTAGTAAACAACATAATTTATAATGTTATTTTAGTACAAAAACTATTAAATACCAAAAATTTCTGTTTTAAGGCATATATTTCATATCAGACGAAAGTCTTTCGTTTTTCATATTATAATAAAGGAAAGTATTATATTATATTTGTAACTCAGATGTTTATGAATCTTACTATGATTGTGCTCCTATAAGCTTTTCCTACAGGTTTTACGAATTAAATTCACCTATTCGCTAATAAAATTCACCCTCTACTAGAAAAGATGAAGGGATATTTCGCATTAAACTGTAAACATTTAACGTGATTCCAATATTGCATCAAGCTGAAACATTTTTATTAAGATAACGATTTGTACATTCTGCGCCCTTTTTTCTATATTTGCCTAAGTGTAAACTGTATTATTTTACACTATATCTGAGAGAGGAGAGCTATTAGAATTAGGGAACTGTAGATTCTGCTATTTTAAGAATTATAAAAATATATTAAAGTTATATACTAGGATAAATTGTTTTCTATCTATGTAATGTTTCGATTTTATTAAATAAAACAATTTTGTGTAATATAATACGAACAATGAAGATATATT
>NIJG01000927.1:25432-49345 GCA_002201625.1 Euglossa dilemma | reverse complement strand
AAAGACCAAATACCCGAAAGCGCATTAGATAAAATACTCGCAACCCAAGAGGCAATGCTTAAACAACTAGGAAGAATGCAAGAATCAATAAGCGGCTTAGAGGCACGACAAGAGGCTTACGATAAGCGAACTATATCTCACAATTCCGCGATATCAAACCTAACAGAAGCAATAGAGAAATTAGATGTAAAGTTCCAAGCCCAACAGCAGGAATTACTGGGACTCGCAAGCACTATGGGAATCAACGCACGGGTAAGCATATTCTGCACTGAACCAAGTCCCACTGACGACGAAATAACAGCGACAGCCATAACTGGGCATGAAATCAGTAAGCCATTCCCATCCGCCCTACCTACAGAACACCAACCAACGAGAAATACAGCGCACGAACCAGTACTGATGAGCTCGACCAAAGCGTTACGAAGCGTGGAACATTTGAACGGAAAGGACGATATCGGGACAGAAGAGTTTATCAAAACTGTAAGATTCGCAAGAAACAGAGCATTCGATCAACCGATGCTTCTGCGGATGACAATAACAGAAAAAATCGCCGATGGAGCAAAGAAAGCCATCAGGCTTTGTCAAATAAATACCAACGAAGATTTATACGAAGCATTACGATCACATCTTTCGACACCAACCACCATACGCGGATGCTGGAGTAGAATGCAGCAGACGAAGCAAGGACAAACCGAAAGCTAGCAGTCTTATTCAAATCGCGTTGGTCAGAGTCTAAGGGAACTGCAGTACGCCATTCAAGCTGAGCATAGAAACCCGACTGCTAGGAACATGGCATTGGATGATGAGACACATGAGCCTATAATATTCTTCATATGCAACTTGCGTGTGGAAATAGCTCAGCTAGTAGGTCCTATGGAAACAATCAGTGAAGCCCAACAGGAAGCATGTAACGTAGAAGCATGTTTTAAAGTGTCAAAATGAAACCAGAATATATCTAGACATCCCCCATCATCAAGACCCATGATGAGTCCAAACCTAGGATACAGTGGGAATACGAGACTCAAAACATACACGGATACTAATAAACTAATAACGAACCCGATACGCTGCGAACATTGCCAAAAGGTAGGACATCAGAAATCACATCTTCATGGAGTCCAACTAGGAAAAACTCCGCCAAGAAAAAACAACCAGAGATCAGAAGATTGCACTACACCCCAGGCGAGCTCCGATGCATTGAAACAAGATTCCCGGGAAGCCGCCGACGAGGAAGATTCTTCATTGATACCGTAACGGAAGCCAATCTCATCTAAAGAGGACTCGCCAGAGACCACATAAAGTTAAAACAAGATAAAATAATTCAATTAGGTTCAACGAAATACAAAATCTCTAGCTGCAAACCGGTGAAAGATGGACAATTAACACACGTATTACTAATAGTATAGGACAACATCCCGTTGACAGAAGACGGAATAGTAGGATTACCTGTTCTAGAAAAATATCAATACACAAACAGCAACGTGAAACTCCAACTTAATATCGATGTTTTTGAATTGCAGTCGACTCCTACCACCTAGAGAGCCTCCAGTATACGATCAGTTACCCATGTAGTTAACATCGACCATGATCCTGTTCGTGTTTGCTTCTTCAATAATGGTGAGCATGATATTCAAATTGAGAATCACAGTCAAACAGACTCTGATAATCACAAAATCACAGAAATATTGAACATGCTTAAAGTCCATGACATAGAAGAAGGAATAAGAGGACCTATTAAGAAAATTGTATGCAATTACCATAACATCATTTCAACTGACAATGAACATTTAACCTGTTAAACATTAACACAATAAGACATATTCGTAAAAACAGACAGACTGTCAATATTGAATCATTCAGAACTCCAGAATGCCACAAAAAAGAGTTCCTTAGCTAAATTAATGAAATGTTAGACAAAGGTATAATAGAAGATTCAGACTCACCTTATAATGCACCTGTATGCGTAGTGCCCAATGAACTGGATGCGTTTGGCAAACAAAAATGGAGAATTGTGATTGACATTCGGAAGTCAAATGAAATCACAAATAGGATGCGTATCCACTTCCGTAAGCCGATGATATATTCGCCCACTCAGGAAGTGCAAAATTCAACAGTGCATTGGACCGCTCGTCAAGCATCCATCAAATACCTAAAGCCTATCCAGAAAAAGTGCACTGCTTTCAGCACGACGGACAGACATTGTTACTACAAAAGGATGCCTTTCAGTTTAAAGAATGTGCCAGCCACATTCCAAAGAATAATGGACACCGCATTACGAGGTCTGGTTGGCTAGTATTGTTTGTATATTTAGACGATATAGTAATACTTGGAAACACTATAGAGGAACACAATCGCAACCTAGCAATCGTATTTAACAGACTGAAGGAAGTTGGACTGAAGATACAGCCTGACAAATGCGAATTCCTGAAACACGAACTCGAATACCTAGGACACATCATCACTAAAGACGGAATCAAACCAAATGCAAAAATATGGAATCTATATAAAGCTTCCCTAATCCTACAAAAATGACAAAAATAAATTCATTTCTTGGATTAGTTGGATACTATCAGAAATTCATTAAAAACTTCGCCTACTTCGCGAAACCCCTACCAATCTTAACCCAAAAGGAAATTCCCTTTCAATGGAAAGAAGAACAACAATCAGCATTTAACACCTTGAAAAATGAACTATGCGAGTCACCTACACTACAATACCCGGATTTTAACAAGACATTTGTACTGACTACGGATGACAGCAATGAAGGGATAGGAGCTGTGCTCTCATCGGACGAACATACCTGCAGTTTCATGTCACCTACCCTGAATTCCGCAGATAGAAATTATACAGCCACGGAAAAAGAGCTATTAGCTATAGTTTGGGCGATCAAAAGGTTACGCCAATACTTACTAGAGAGACACATCATAATACAAACGGACCATCAGGCATTGACGAAGTTACATAAGATCAAGGATTCTTCATCGAGACTAATATGATGGAAATTAGGGCTAGGCGAATACGACTATGAGATCGAATATAACATAGGAAAAGATAACGTAGTAGCAGACGGATTATGATGATAATTCCCGGCGCGAGTATTGAAAGACGAAAAAGTAAGCATCAAAATGCAAACAATATACCCAGAAGAAATAGAGGATTCCCTACCAGACGAACTAGGAAGCCCATCAACCATGACTAAGATAGATGATATAGATGACCTGCTCGAAGCATATGAATTTTGGAAAACATCATCAAGCAAGAATACGCCAATCATACTGCAAGCTAACATACCACATTTTATCCCAGTATCTTACGACCTCCTAGGACCATATAACGGAAAAGATTGGTTACACAAATTACATGCCCTCGTGACTTTGCGACAAAAACCAGAAGGAAATAAAATTCGGCAATCAAGACATCAAGGTACTGGAAATTATCCAATATACAACTAATGTTAAGATTCTCAATGTAGACATCAAGCAAATCCAAATGGAATCCCACTACCTACAAAAACATCCAGGAGAAAACCGCACGAATGAACTATTCAAAATCAAATATTATTGGAAAATCTCCAAAAAAAGGTGTAACGGAATACATACGAAGCTGCAAAACCTGTCAGACCAACAAGCCTACAAGGGTAAGACCAAGAGAATAGGCAATCGTAACCGATACACCAGAAAACCCAAACGACAAAGTAGGACTCGACATTACCAAGGACAAAAATCAGGAAACCAGTTTACACTCTCAATACAGGACTGTTTAGCAGAATACCTAATGCTGATAACTTTATAGAACCAACAAGCTTCATCAATAATCAACTCCTTCCTTGATCATTACGTATACATATTTTCCTCCCCAAAACATATACAAACCGACCAAGGACAGAACTTCGTACGAAAATTAATGACGGAATTTGAAAACTTGTTTAACAAAATGCATATAAAAACCACCAGCCTTCATCCACAGTCAAATGGTAGTCTCGAAAGATCTCATGCAATGATAAAGGACGTTCTGAGAACTAATATTGGTCAGCAACAAAATGAGAGGGACGATAAACAAAATGCGTTAGCCTAGCTTCCAACACCACCATTCATACACTTTTGAATTAACGTTTGGAAGACGAGCCAATCTACCATCTGCCATAGCAATTACCCCTAATTTATCTAAAGACACTATGGCAGAACTATGGAAACAAAGACATCTAGAATACTTAGAACACTCGAAAAGAATAACTGAAAAAACAAAACGAATTATAAAGCTTCACTCTATAGTAAAATCAATCTTAAAAAGTATATACAAGAGAGGAGGCTTAGTACTTTTGCATAATGAAGGTAAAGCTAAAAAAGTCGATCTGAAATGGTTAGGACTATGTTATATTCATATATGATATACTAATTACAGTACACGCGAATAGAAGCAAACCATATTATTCCAGATCCAAGTAATAAAAGGGATAATTCAAGAGGCAGAAAGCAGCCAAATAGTAACGCAAGAAATTGAAACCGCGTACACATATCACACAGAAACAATAATCACACTAATAACTAGCGTAATAGAATTATTTGACTCTATGGAACAAATATATACCATCAAGCGCAACCTAAGATAATACTGCATACAGCAACAATCAGACTGTAAAACTCCAGACTACCAAACTATAAAGGAAACGTTTAATAATCTGCAACGACGATTTGACAAACTACGAATACTGCTGCATCTTAGACCAAAAAGAGGACCTAATAACGCCTTAGGTAGTATATCTAAACCATTATATAGAACATTGAACGAAACTGACCTGAAACTTGTGAATGAAATTCTAGACATGCTCTATGACAAACAGAAGACAATCTCTCAAATAATACAGAACCAAACAGCATTAATCAGCAGTTTCATTCATGATGAAGCATCACAACACGTATTAGATGGAATTACTCAAGGAGATACTAGGATAGGTCAAAATAGAAAATGAGGAACATTTAATCGGTACATTATTAATCAGAGAAATAATATTGTCGGACCTAGCTAATAGAATCGACTACTTTTACATCATGTAACATTAGGCAAAAAGGCTATAATAGACACAATATTCATACCTATCGATACATTTATAAGAACAATGGAGAATTTAACATCTTTCCATCATCAATTCATAGAGCCGACCGTAACTAACTTGCATCGGTAATCGACATTCGCGAATTAGTTCTAGCAACTGAAGAAGACCCTTTGATATACCAAATTAAAACTCCAATATTAGAGAAAGGACCATGGAAACTTGTCTCTAACCTGGAAATCAACTGATATATTCATGTACCCAATTGTAAACCACAAATATGCGCTAATACATACATCAGCACGCATAGCAATAGACAGCGAACAATTGTGAGCACCATGTAAACCCACCAGAATAGGATTCGTTTGTCTAAATATTCAGCCGGTACGGTACGGTAAAGAAGAAAATTTGTGGAAATCAAGCTGCACTACGGCTAAATTCATGATAGATAACCTAACATTTATACCCATGAAAACTAATAACAAATTCATTACAACTACCGACAATAGTGTAATAATTCGGCCTTATGAACAACACATGAAACGCTTCACGTAGAGAAACCTAGCATAATTTCTGTTAAATACTCATGTACACTTTCATATGAAGATATCACAATGAAAATATAGACCAATTAGGCGAACAAATCAGCAAAAGCCAAACCCAACATAGACTCACCACACTAACCAATGAATCATACTCTATACTTACCTATGTAGAACGGATATCATTAGTGTTAGTTACAGGTTACACTTTGTATAAAACGGGATTACTAAAGCGCTACATACATGCGAATTTATCTACAAAGGTATGTTGAAATAATATCCAAATCACGATAAATCCAAGTGCTAACGCAGCAATACAAGTACCCATACAAAATATTACGAAGACGGAGGGTAAACTTCGAAGACCTAGAAGAAAATGAAGAATCAGTCCTCCAGATCAAACCCGAGAAGAACAAACTAAGAAGTGGGGTGCGATGCCAGCCATAATCGAGCCAACGCATCACCGTGTGACACCAGCCACAATACAGCCTACGCATCACCTGAAACCGCCCAGACAACAACCGTAGCAAAATTATCCAAAATTCAACCATCACATTACCGGACACAGCTCAGATATCAACCGTAGCAAAATCAGCCAAAACCAGTCATCACATGACGAGAAACCGCCGACTAAATTAGAAAATGATATTATAAAATCCGAGCAGAAACGAATAAATCAGTTCTATAGTATCTCAAGCAGAACGTTTCTACATTCTTATACATATCCAGAAAACCCACGATAAATATTTAGTACTATTCAATATCTGAATTACACTTATATTACGGAATAAGTATTAATGTATGAAACCAAGTTTCTACTAGGAAGGATCTCTTCCACCAAGGTTGATGAACCGTCCCTGTATATTTTAGCTTAATACTTGTGACGTAATTCCCCGAAACTCCATCCAAAAGCATAACGCGCTATATCGAGAGTATAACAAGGTGCTCAGTGGTTAGATAGGGTATACATTTTAGTGTCCGGCATTTTAATTTCATGTATGAACAAGAAGCTCTGGGTCAAACCGATCGAGTCCGATGCAACCTTCTTTGTAATTCGAACGGCTAAGTGAGTACCAACACCGACCCTGTTATTCCGACAGTCAAACCAGGTATTCTGGGAGACTATCCACAGTGCAGTATTACCAATGGAAACTTTAATTCATGGTATGAATACTAGTGCGTCAACGCTTTTTACAACGTTACCTATTGGTATATTGTCAAACACTTTACCGAAGGCCTTACCTTCGGAGAACTTAACCCGCTGTATCGAGTGTATAACTTCGTGTTCTGGGAACGAAATTTGTTATGCGATTTTACTCCAGGAACACCTGGATTGATGCTTCGAATAACAGGATCGATGAAGCTATTGACTTAGCCTTTCGACTCCAAAGGTATATAATGGACTAGGCTTTCGGTGGGTGGGGACATCAGTAAGACGTTTGACATTACAGATATCGTTGTCGATTTCAAAATTATTGACGCTCAACTTTATATTCAAAGTGAGAGTTGAGGTATTTATTGCCGGTACTGTACAGCGCATTTAATTCCGTAATACCTGGATTAACTGTCGGAATCACAGGATATTTGTAGCAATTGACATATTCGTTCGTCTCTCATAGAAGGTGGTAACGTTCTCGAGCGATTTGACGCACATTCCGCTACTGCATACATGAAATTAATGTACCCGGGCCTTAAGTGCATACAAACTTGTTCCTCTGAACAGACTATCATACTCCCGATACCGGGAAATAGGCTTTCGGAGGGTAAGGACTGCAGTAAAACGTTTGACCTAATACCAATTGGAAACGTTTTCACACGGTTTGACGCTCTACTTTAATATTCAAATCATGAGTTAAGGCGTTTATTGCCAATACTGTTCAGCGGATTTACTACTCGAATACCTGGTTTGATTCTCGGAATCACAGGATCGGAGAAGCTATTTTCTTAGCGTTTCAACGCCCAAAGGAGGTGGTAGCTTTCTCCAACAGTTTGACCCGGGATTTTGATGTTTATACATGTCAATCTGATGTCTGTCTGCTAATATGTCCACAAACTTGCTTCCGTGAAGATTAAGCAAAACAGACGCTACTGCGAGTTAGGTCTTCGGAAGGTAAGATATTCGGTAAAAAGAATGACTTTATTTCAATATTTATTGATCTTCCACGGTTTGACTCTCGACGTTCATATTTATACCGCGAATGAAGGTGTCCTGTTCCAATGCAGTTCTGCGCATTTACGTCCGGAACTCCTGGCTTGGCCCTTGGTATCACAGGAAAGGTGAAGCTATTGACTTATCCATTCGTCTCTTACAGAAGGTGTCAACGGTATCTAGCGGTGTGACCCTCGATCTTCTAGTTTATACGTGAAATTAAGGTGCCCGCCACTAAAGTGCAAGCTAATCTGCTTCTCTGAACATGAACTTACGCTGCCAATACCGCTAGAGAGCTTTTCGGAGGGTAAGGCATTCTGTGACATGTTTAACCCTACACGAATCGGTAATGTTCTACAACAGCTTGACCGCGTGCTATAATATTTAAACCATGGATTAAGGTATCTATTGGCAATGTTCATCAGCGGATGTACTCCAGGAATACCTGGTTTGACTCTCGTAATGATAGGATAGGTGAAACTTTTTGCGTAGCCGTTCGATGCTCAAAGAAGTTGGAATTGCGACTTGACCCTCGATCTTGTTATTCATACATGAAATTAATGTGCCCGTCACTAGAATGTACAACAATTCCTTCTACGCAACACTATATAATTCTCTTGAAACATCAGGTTAGTTCTTCTCGTGGGTAAGGCCTTCAGTAAAGCGTTTGACTTTATACCAATTGGTATCGCATTCAAGCGGTTTCACGATCAGATTTAATACTCATACCGTGAACTAAAGTATTTGTTGCCAATACAGCACAGTGCAATTACTCCCGGAAATGCTGGTTTGATACGCAGAACCGCAGAGTAGGTGAAGCTATTGTCGTAGCCGCCCGGCTCTTATAGAAGATGGTAACGGACACGATATGTATGAGACCCAATCTTCAAAATCATACATGAAATTATGGTGCCTGTCACTGAAATGTATACTAATTTGTTCCTCTCAACACGATGTTATATCCTCGATACTGCGGGTTATGATCTCGGAAGGTGAGACCGTCGGTAGTATGTTCATACCGAGAAACGGGATGTCAATTGTCAATACTGTTCAGCGGATCTATTCCCGGATTGCCACATTTGACACTCGGAATCATAAAAGAGGTGAAGCTATTGACTTAGCCCTTCGTTCCCCAAAGAAGGTGGCAATGCTCTCGAAGGGTTTAACCCTCGATCTTCTAATTCGTACATGAAATTATGGTGCCAGTCCCAAAAATGAATACATATTTGCGTCTTTGCACAGGATGTTACAGTCTCGGCACAGCGGGTTATGATTTCAGAGGGCAGGGTCTTCAGTAAAGCATTTGACTTTACACCATTTGCTTGCTTTCATAAACGGATTGAGGCTCTAGTATAATATTCACAGTGCGTAGGGCATTTACTCACGGAATAACTGGTTTGATTCTCGGAATGATAGAATAGGTGCAGCTATTGACTGAGATGCGCGACATTCAAAGAACGTGATAACGTGCTCGAACCGTTTGACTCTCCATTTTGCTACACATTCTTGAAAATATCGTGTCGGTCTACTAAAATTACTACAAACTTGTTTCCGTGAGCATTAAGCAAGGCAATTACTACAGCGGGTTAGGTTCTCCTAAGGCTAGGTATGCGGTAAAATGAATGACATTATACGAAATGGTATAGTTCTCCAACGATTCGCCTCTCTACATCAATATTCATACCGTGAAATAAGATGTATATTGCCAATTCTGTTCAGCAGATTTATTCTCGGTATACCTGGTCCAACTCTCGGAATCACATTATAGTATAAGCCACTGACTTAGACGGTCGACTCTCGAATAGGATGGTAACATACTCGAAACGGATTGACCCTCGATCTTCCTACTGACACATAAATATACGATGTACGTCTGCTAAAATCTCTAGTAATTTGTTTCCGTGAGCACGAAGCAAGACAATCACTCCAGCGGGATAGGTTCCAGCAGGGTAAGGTATTAGTTAATAGAATTACGTTATACCAATTCGTATTGTTCCTTGACGGTTTGACTCTCAACTGTAATATTCATGTCGAGAGTTAAGGTGTGTACTGCAAATCCTGTTCAGTCGATTTAATCCCGGAATACTTCGTTTGACTCTCGGTATCACAGGATAGGTGATGCTATTGCATCAGCTGTTCGACTCTCGAAGAGGATGGTAACGTTCTTGAACGGTTTAACACTGGATCTTGTAACTCAAACATGAAATTAAAGTGCCAGTCACTAAATTCTAAACTAATTTGTTTCACTGAACACGAAGTTGTAGTCTTGATTCTGCCGGTTTGCTTCTCGCAAAGTTAGGTATTACGTAAGAAGAAATAATTTACTCCAGGTGGTAATGTACTCCGTCGGATTGGCGGCCTGCATCAATATTTAAAGCGCGAATTAAGGTGTCAATTACTCATAGAGCCCGGCAGATTTACTCCCGGAATACTGGGTCTGACCATCGAAAGCACAGGATAGTTTTAGTTATTGAATTAGGAGTTCGACTTTCGATGAGTGTGGTCCAGTTTTTCGGACGGATTGACCCCAGATCTTCCTATTTGTACGTGAAGAATATGTCCGTCTGCAAAAATCTCTCCTTGTTTGTTTCCGTGAGCACACAGCAAGACACTCGCTGCAACGGGTTTGGTTCTAGGAAGGTCAGTTATTCGGTAATAGGAATTACTCTATACCAATTCGTAGTGTTCTCGACTGATTGATTCTCTACTTCGTTATTCATACCATGAGTTAAGGTTACGATTGTCAATACTGTTCAGCGGATTTTCTACTGGAATACCGGGTTTGGCATTTGAAGTCATAGGATTTGTGAAGATAATGACTTGGCCGTTATACTCGCTTCCAACGTGGTAAAGCTGTGGAACGGTTTGACTCCCGATCTTCCAATTCATGCACGAAATTGTGGTGCCCATCACTACAATGGAAACAAATACCTAACCCGGTTTGATTCTCGGAATTATGGGATGGGTGAAGCTATTGGCTTAGCCTCACGACCACCAAACGTAACGATCTCAAACGGTTTGACACCCGATCTTCTATTTTATCAGCACGAATTTACACTCTCGCTAGAGCGGATGTTGTTTCTTAAAATGGAAGATCTTCTGTATATGCTTCGAGTCTATAGCAGGTAACATCGTTCTCGAAGAGTTTGACTCTCGGCATCAATACTCGTACCGTGAACTAAGATGTCCATTCGTAATACTGTACAATGTATTTATACCGGGAATGCCTGGCTTGACCCACGGAATATAAGATAAGTGAATCTATTGACTTTGCCGTTCGGTACCATAAAAAAGATGGTGTCGTTCTCGAATGGACTGACTCTGAAATATCTGCTAATCTGTTTTCATGATCACTAAGGTAGACAATCGCTAGTTCGACGTTGGTTATAGGTAGATAGGTTATTCCTTAAAATGTTTAAAATTATACCAGTTGGTAAAGTTCTCGAACGGTTTGACGCTCAACATTAATATTCATACGGTGAATTGATGTGTCTATTGCCAAAACTGCTCTGCGCACTTACTCGCGGAGTGCCTGGGTTGACTCTCCGATCTGCAGAGTAGGTGAAGCGATTGACTTTGACGTCCGACTCTCAAAGAGGATGGTAACTATCTCGAACGAGTGGACACTAGATCTTCTAATTGAAACATGAAGTTAAGCTACCCGTCACTCAAATGTGTACTAATTTCTTCCACTGGAAACGAAGTTATACTCTCGATACAGCCGGTTAACTTCTCGAAGGTAAGGCATTCGGTAAAAGGAATTAATTTATAAAAATTACTAACTGTCCCAAATGGCTAGAAGCTCTATGTTAATATTCAAACCGTGACATAAGATGTGTGGTGCCAATACTGCCTAGCGGACTTACTCCCGGATTACCTGATTAACTTATTCGAATTACAGGATGGTTGGAGCTATTGACTTACGCGTTCGACCCTCATACAGAGTGGTAACGTCATCAAACGGATTGACACTCGGCCTTCCAATTCATACTTGGAATTAAGGTGTCCGTCAATGAAATGTCTACCAATTAGTTTCCCTGAACGCAAACATATACCGACGATAGAGCGGGTTATGTTACCGGAAGATAAGGTATGCGATAAGGGGTATGACTTTATACCTATTGGTAGCGGTCTCAAACGGTTTGACTCTCTACTTTAATATTCAACCCGTCAATTACGGTGTGAAGGGCCAAAACTGTTCGCGGATTTACTCCCGGAATACTTGGCTTGGCACTGGGAGGCACAGGATACGTGGAGCTACTGAATTAGTTTTGCGACTGAAAAAAAAGGTGGTAACTTTCACAAACCGTATGTACCCTCGATCTTCCTATGCATACATGAAATTAAGGTACCCGTCACTAAAATGCATACTAATCTGCTTCTGTGAACATGAACTTACGCTGGCAATACCGCTGAATAGCTTTTCGGCGGGTAAGGCATTCTGTAACATATTTAACCCATCACGAGTATGTAATGTTCTACAGCAGCTTGACCGCATGCTATAATATTCAAACCGTGGATTAAGGTGTCTATTGGCAATGCTCTTCAGCGGATTTACACCAGGAGTACCTGGTTTGACTCTCTGAATAACAGGATAGGTGAAGCTATTGACTTTGACGTCCGACTATCAAAGAGGATGGTAACCTTCTCGAACGAGTGGACAGTAGATCTTGTAATTGAAACATGAAGTTAGGCTACCCGTCGCTCAAATGTGTACTAATTTCATCCACTGGAAACGAAGTTATACTCTCGTTGCAGCGGGTCAGCTTCTCGCGAGGTGAGGTCTTCGGTGAAAGGTTAGACTCCATACCAATAGGTAAAGTTGCACAACTGTGTGACTCTGTGGTTTAATATCTATACCTGCAAGTAGGTCTTCTGCTACCGATACTGTACAGCTAATTTACTCCCGGATTACCTGGTTTGATTGATGGAATCGCGTGATGGGTGATGCTAATCGCTTAGACATGCGACTGTCAAAAGAGGTAGTAACATTCTAGGACGATTTGTCCCTCAATCTTCTTATTGATACATGCAATTAAAGTGCCTATCTGCTAAAGTGTCTACTAATTTGTTTCATTGAAGACTAAGGAAGACACTTGCTGCATCGGGGTAGATTCTCGGAGGGTAAGGAATCCGGTAAAATGTTTGACCTTATACCAGTGGGTAACGTTCTACGGTTGTTCGAATCTGTATATTACTATCCATACCATGAGTTATTGTGTCTATTGCTACTACTATACTGCGGATAGACTCCCGGAATACCTGGTTTGCCTCTCGGAGTCACAAATATTGGTGAAGCTATTGACTTAGCCGTTCGACATTCAAAGAAGGTGGTAACGTTATCAAACGGTTTGGCACACGATCTTTTGTTTTATACATGAAACTAAGGTGACCGTCACTCAAATGTGTGCCAATTGGTTCATCTGTACGCGCTGCAATACTCTATATACAGCGGGTTATGTTCTCGAATGCAAGGCCTCCTGTAAAATTTTGACTTTATAGCAATAAGTAACGTTGTACGTCGGTTTGGATTTGTAGATTAACATCCACACCGTCATTTAAGGTGTATGATGCCAATACTCATCTGCGGATTCACTTCCGGAATACCTAGTTTCAAACTTGGTATCGCGGGATAGGTGAAGCTATTGACTTAGCCGTTTGTCTCACACGGAAGGTGGCAACGTTCTCGATCGGTTTCATCCTCGATCCTCCTATACATACATAAAGTTAAGGTGCCAGTCACTCAAATGAATACTAACTTCTACCAATGAATACCATGTTGTACTCTCGATACAGCGCGTTAGGCTCTCGGAGGGTAAGGTCTTACCTGAAACGTTTGACTTTATACCAATTCGTAACGTTATCACGCGGATTGACCCTCTACCGTAATATACTAACCTGGTATTAAGGTATCAGTTGCCAATACTCTTCAGCGGACTTACTCACGGTTTTTCCGGGATCACTCTCGGAATTACGCGATATGGGAAGCTATTGACTTAGCCGTTCGTCTCTCAGAGAAGGTGGTAACGTTCCCAAACGGTTTGACACTCGATCGCCTAATTCATACATAAAAGTAAGTTTCCCGTCACTAAATAGTAAACTAATGTCTTTCTCTGAGCACGAATTGTCGCTCTCGATACAGCAGGTTATGATCTCGGACGGTTAGGTGTTCGGTAAAATGTTTGACTCTATAATAATAGGTAACGTTCAACAACGCTTTCACAGTATACTTTACTATTCAAAGCGTGAGTTAATGTGTCTATTGCCACTCCTTCTCAGCGGATTGCTCCCGGAATAACTGGTTTGAATCTCCGCATCTCAGTATTAGTGATGCTACTGAACTAGCCGTACGATTAGATCGGTATGTGGTAACGTTCTCGAAAATTTTGAATCTCGATTTTGCTAATCGTACATGAACTTGAGGTGCCGTCTCTATAATGTATACCATTTTGCTTCCATGGACACGAAGTCATCCCCTCGATACAGCATGTCAGGTTTTCAGAAGGTAAAGAATTGTGTAAAAGGAATGAATTGATACAAAATGGGATCGATCTCAAGCAGTTTGACGCCCTAGTTTAAAATCCAAACCGTGAAATAATGGGTCTATTGCCAACACGGATCAGAGGATTTACTGCCGGAATACATAGCTTTGCCATTAGAATCACTGGATAGGTGAACCTGATGACCTAGCTGTGCGGCTCCAAATACGGTGGTTTCGTCTGGACCAGTTTGCCACTCGATCCTCTAATTCATGCATGAAATTATGATGCCCGTCACTAAAATGTATACTATTATGCTCCTCTGAACACGATGTTATGCTGCCGGTGCAGCGCGATATGCTTTCGGTAGGTACGGTCTTCGGTAAAATGTTTGTCTTTATACCAATTGGTAACGTGCTCCAACGGTTCGACGCTCGATCTTCTAATTCACAAATGAAGCTAAGGTGCTCATCACCAAAATATATTCTAATTTGCTTCTCGAACCACGCAGTTATTCTCTCGGGACAGCGTGTAAGCTTCTCGGATGGTAAGGCCTTCGATGAAACATTTGGCCCAATACCAATAGGTATCGTTGTACAACTGTGTGATTCTGTACATTCTTATTGTTTCCGTGAATTAAAGTGTCTGTTGGCAATACCGTTCAGCGGATTTTCTCCCGGTATACCTGCTTTCAGTCTCAGCGTCACAGGACACGTGGAGCTACAGACTTAACTGTGCGACTCCAAAAAGAGGTGGTAACTATCACAAACCGTATGTACCCTCGATCTTCTTATGCACACATCAAATTAAGGTGTACGTCACTAAAATGTAAACTAATTTGTTCCTCTGAACACGCAGTTGTACCCTCGATACAGCGTGTTAGCTTCTCGGATGGTGAGGCCTTCGATGGAACATTAGGCCCAATACCAATAGGTAACGTTGTACAACTGTGTGACTCCGTACATTCATATCGTTTCCGTGAATTTCCGTCTATTAATAATACAAGTTCAGCGGATTTACTACTCGAATACCTGGTTTGACTCTCGGAGTCACATGATAGGTGGAGCTATTGACATATTCGTTCGACTTTCAAGGATGGGGATTTTGCTTCGCCGAACGTAAGGCCATCCGTAATGTGTTTCACGTAATACCAATTGCACTGCTCCCAAACGGTTTGACGCTCCACCTTACCATTCGACCCACGAATTAAGGTGTCTATTGGCAATACTGTTCAGCATAATTTCTCCAGAGATACCTGCATTAACTCTCCGAATCACCAGATATGTGATGCTGTTGACATAGCCGTTCGTATCTCACAGAATATCGTATCGTTCTCGAACGAACAGACACTTGACCATCATAATTCATAATGAAATTATGGTCTCCGTTACAGAAATGTGTACTAATTTCATCCCCTGAACACATAGTTATACTCTCGATGATGCGGGTGAGGTTCGCAGAAGGTATGGCCTTCGGTAAAACGTTTGACTTTATAGAAATTGGTAACGTCCTCGAACGCGTTGACGCTCTACTTCAATATTCAAACCGTGAATAATGGTGTCCATTTCCAATACTGATAAGCGGATTTACTCCGGGAATACCTGGTTTAACTCTCGGACACCGAGGGTCGGTGAAGCTATTGATCTAGCCGTTCGTCTCTCACAGACGATGGTAACATTATCGAACGGTATTACTCTCGATGTTCTAATTCATACATGATATTCATGTGCGCGACTCAAAAATGTACATTCATTTGTTCCTCTAAACACGTAATTATACTCTCGATACAGATGGTCAGTTTCTCGAGAATTAAGGCCCTCTGTGTAGATTTTGACTCTCCACAAATAGGTATCATTCAACAATGTTTTGACTCTATACATTACCAATACTACTGCCAATAATGTTCAGAGGACTTACTCCAGGGAAAACCTGGTTTGACTCTCGGCATCACAGGATGTGTGAATCTATTGACATAGCCGTTTCAATTCCAAAGCGGGTGGTAACGTTAACTAACGCTTTCACCCTCGATATTCCAATTCATAAGTGAATTTAAGGTGACTCCTCTAAATTGTTTACTAATGTGTTTCCCTAATCACGAAACTTATACTCTCGATACAGAAGGTTAGATCTTCGGAGGGTATGGTCTTCGGTAATGCGGTTGACTTTATAAATGTTGGTAACGTTCTCAATCACTTTCACGCTCTACTTTAATGTTCAAACTGCAAATTAAGGCGTCAATTGCCAATAGTGTACAGCGGATTGACTTTCGGAATATCTGGTTTGACCATAGGAATAGAAGGATACGTGAAGCTATTGACTTAGCCGTTCGACTTTCAAAGATTGTGGGACCGATCTCGAACGGTTTGACGCACGATCTGCTAATTCGTACATGAATGTAAGGTGCCCGTCACTAAAATGTATACTCATTTCTTTCTCTGAGCAGGATATCATACCCACGATACTGCGGCTTATGTTCCCGGAAGGTGAGGTAAGCGAAGAACAGTATGACGTTATACCAATTGGTAATGTTCTCAAGCGGTTTCACTCGCTACTTTGATATCCATGCCGTGAATTAATGTGCCGTATGCTAATACTCTTCAGACGATTTACTCCTGAAATACTGGGGTTTGACTGTCGGAATCACAGGATAGGTGACGCTGTTGATTGCCTGAATAATTCACGGGACCTTCTCTCGTAATAACTGTTTCGACTTTCAAAGTCACAGGATGGGTGATGCTGTTGCCTTATCTATGCGACTCTCAATGAAGGTGGTAATATTCTCGAACGCTCTGACTCCCGATGTTGATATTTATACACAGAAATGTGGTGCTCGTCCTGTAAAGTGTCTACCAATTTGTTTCGTTAAACAATAAGGGAGACACAAGCTACAGCGTGTTAGATTCTCGGATGAAAAGGTATTCGGTAAAACGATTGACTTTATATCATTTGTTAATGTTCACAAACTGCTTGACTCTCAATTTTAATATTCTGTCCATGAAATGAGGTGTCTATTGCCGATACTGATCAGCGAATAGACCCCCGGAGTACCTGGCTTGACTCCCACAATCGCAGGACAGGTGAAGCTGTTGACTTTGCCATAAGAGCTTCGATCAAAGTGGCAGCGTTCTCGATTGGTTTATCTCTCGAATACGATATTTATTCATGAAAATATCGTGCTTCTCTGCTTGTATGTCTACCAATTTGTTACATTGAACGATAGACAAGACGCTCGCTACAGAGGGATATGTTCTCGGATGGTGAGGTATTCGGAAAAAGTAATGACTTTAATCGAATTAGCAATGTTCGACGATGGATTCATTATCTGCTTTAATATTCAGACTGTGATGTACGATATCTTTAGCCAATACTGTTCAGCTGATTTACTCCTGGAATACCTGGTTTGACACTCTGACTCAAATAATAGATTAAGCTACTGATTTATCCGTTCGACTCTCAAAGATGGTGGTTTCGTTCTCGAACGGTTTGACCCGCGATCTTTTAATTCATTCACGAGATTATGGCGCTCGTCACTAAAACGTATACTAATTCGTGCCACTGAACACGTTCTTATACTGTCTATGCAGCGGAATAGGTTCACAGAGGGTAAGGCCTTCTTTCACAGTTTGACTCTATACCAATATGTAACCTTCTACATCGGTTTGACACTGAACTTGAATATTCATACGGTGAATTATGGTGTCTATTGCCACAATACTGTTCACCGGATTCAGTTCCGGAATACTTGGTTTGACACTCGGACTCGCAGGATCGGTGAAGCTATTGACTTAGCCTTTCATCTGTAGCAGAAGGTGGCAACGTTCTCGAACGGTGTACCGCTCGATATTGTATTTCTTACATGAAATTAAGGTACCCGTCGCTGAAATGTGAACTAATATGTTTCTCTGAACGCGAAGTTATATTCGATACAGCGGATTAGGTTCTCGAAGGACAGGGCCTTCTTGATGAAGAATGGCAGTATACATATTGTTAACTATCTACAACGGTTTTACAAGGTNTATTACCAATAATGTACAAATAATATACAACACCAATAGCTACTTCGTCCTACGGAATCACAAGTATAGGTGAAGCTATTGACATTGGTGTGCAATTCCCAAAAAAGGTGGTGACGTCCTGGAACGGTTTGTCTCTCGATGTGCTCATCCATACATGAAATTAAGGTTCCAGACACCAAAATGTATTCTAATTAGCGTCTCTGAACACCAAGTATTACTCTGGATACAGCGGGTAGGCTTCTCGGAAGGTAAGGCCTTCGGTAAAGAGTTTGACTCTATTCCAATACGTGACGTTCTACAACGGTGTGATGATGTGCTGTAGTATTGATCCCGTGAATTATGGAGTCCATTTCCAGTACTGTTCAGCGGACATACGCCGGGAATACCTGGTATGTCTCCCAGAATCACTGGATATGTGAAGCTATTGACTTAGCCGTCTCATTGTCAAAGTGGAGAAGACCTTCTCGAACGGTTTGGCCATGGGTATCCTAATTCGTACCTGAACTTAAGGTGCCGTCACTACAATTTGTAATAATGTGTTTCCCTAAACATATAGCTTAACTCTCAATACGGCGGGTTAGATTCTTGGATGGCATGGCATTCGGTAAAACGGTTGAATTTATAGAAATTAGTAACGTTCTCACACGGTTTGACGACACATTTTAATATTTACACCGCAAATTAAGGTATCTGTTGCCAATACTCATCAGCGGATTCACTCGCGTATTACATGGCTTGACACTCGGAATCACAGGATAGGTGGAGCTATTGACTTATCCGTACGACTCTAAAGGGGGATGGTAACGCTCTCGACAGGTTTGACCCTCGATCTTCTAATTAGTACATGAAGTTAATGTACTCGTCAGTGAAATGTATACTAACATTTTTTTGTGATAATGAACTTATACTCCCGATGAAGCCGCTGATGTTCGCGGAAGGTAAGGCCTCCGGCAAAACGTTTGCCTTATACCAATTGGTAATGCACTCAAGCTGTTTGACACCCTACTGTAATATTCAAACTACGAACTAATATGCCTATTGTATAAACACTTCTGCGGACCCTGTCTCGGAATACCTGGTTTGACTCTCCGAATTACAGGATAGGTGAAGCTATTGACATAGCCGTCCGTCTCTCACGATAGGTGGTAACGTTCTCCAAAACTTTGACCCCGCGATACACCAATTCATACGAGAATTTAAGTTGCGGTCAGTAAATTGTATACTAATTTGTTTCTCAAAACACGAAGCTATATTCCCGGTACAGCGAGATATGATCTCGGAAGGTAAGGCCCTCGGAGAAAAGAGAGACTCTATACTAATTGGTATTGATCTCCGACAGTGTGACTTTCTACTTAAATGTTCATACCGTGAGTTATGATGTCAATTGCCTGAATAATTCACGGGACCTTCTCTCGTAATAACTGTTTCGACTTTCAAAGTCACAGGATGGGTGATGCTGTTGCCTTATCTATGCGACTCTCAATGAAGGTGGTAATATTCTCGAACGCTCTGACTCCCGATGTTGATATTTATACACAGAAATGTGGTGCTCGTCCTGTAAAGTGTCTACCAATTTGTTTCGTTAAACAATAAGGGAGACACAAGCTACAGCGTGTTAGATTCTCGGATGAAAAGGTATTCGGTAAAACGATTGACTTTATATCATTTGTTAATGTTCACAAACTGCTTGACTCTCAATTTTAATATTCTGTCCATGAAATGAGGTGTCTATTGCCGATACTGATCAGCGAATAGACCCCCGGAGTACCTGGCTTGACTCCCACAATCGCAGGACAGGTGAAGCTGTTGACTTTGCCATAAGAGCTTCGATCAAAGTGGCAGCGTTCTCGATTGGTTTATCTCTCGAATACGATATTTATTCATGAAAATATCGTGCTTCTCTGCTTGTATGTCTACCAATTTGTTACATTGAACGATAGACAAGACGCTCGCTACAGAGGGATATGTTCTCGGATGGTGAGGTATTCGGAAAAAGTAATGACTTTAATCGAATTAGCAATGTTCGACGATGGATTCATTATCTGCTTTAATATTCAGACTGTGATGTACGATATCTTTAGCCAATACTGTTCAGCTGATTTACTCCTGGAATACCTGGTTTGACACTCTGACTCAAATAATAGATTAAGCTACTGATTTATCCGTTCGACTCTCAAAGATGGTGGTTTCGTTCTCGAACGGTTTGACCCGCGATCTTTTAATTCATTCACGAGATTATGGCGCTCGTCACTAAAACGTATACTAATTCGTGCCACTGAACACGTTCTTATACTGTCTATGCAGCGGAATAGGTTCACAGAGGGTAAGGCCTTCTTTCACAGTTTGACTCTATACCAATATGTAACCTTCTACATCGGTTTGACACTGAACTTGAATATTCATACGGTGAATTATGGTGTCTATTGCCACAATACTGTTCACCGGATTCAGTTCCGGAATACTTGGTTTGACACTCGGACTCGCAGGATCGGTGAAGCTATTGACTTAGCCTTTCATCTGTAGCAGAAGGTGGCAACGTTCTCGAACGGTGTACCGCTCGATATTGTATTTCTTACATGAAATTAAGGTACCCGTCGCTGAAATGTGAACTAATATGTTTCTCTGAACGCGAAGTTATATTCGATACAGCGGATTAGGTTCTCGAAGGACAGGGCCTTCTTGATGAAGAATGGCAGTATACATATTGTTAACTATCTACAACGGTTTTACAAGGTACGTGAATAGTAAGTGCATACTTCTCGGTTTGAATAGGAAAGTGGAACGTCAAACTGTTTGTGAACGTTACCAATTGGCATAACGTCATACTCTTTATCGTATACCTTACAATCCGCGAAACATAACAAGCTTCATCGAGAGTATAAGTTCGTGTTCACAGAAGGAAATTAGTATTCATTTCAGTGACGAGCACTTTAACTTCATGTACGAATTTGAAGATAGAGGTCCAAATCAGTCGGGAACGTTGCCAACTTCTGTTAGGGACGAGCAGCTAATTCAATAGCATCACCTTTCCTGTGATTTCGAGAGACAAACCATGCATTCCGGGAGAAAATCCGATGTACAATGTGGGCAATAGACAACTTACTTCGCGGTATGAGTATTAAAGTAGCGAGACAAACCGTAGCAGAACTTTACGAATTGGTATGGCGACAAGCTTCTTACCGTACACCGTACTTTCAGCTCACCTTTCCCGCTGTATCGAATGCATAAATTCTGAAATGAGAAGCAAATTAGTAAACATTTTAATGACGCGCATCTTAATTTCATGCATGAATAATAAGACCGAGTGTCAAACAGATCGGGAGATCGTTTCCACCGTCTTTGAGAGTCGAATGGCTGAGTCAACAGCTTCACCTCTCCTGTCGTTCCGAGAGTCAAACCAGGTATTCCGAGTGTAAGTCTGCTGAAGAGAGTTGGCAATGGACATTACCAATTTGTATAAGCCATCCATTTTACCGGATACCTTGCCTTCCAAGATCTTAACTTCATGTATGAAATAGAATACCGAGGGTCAATCCGTTCGAGAACGTTGCCACCTTCCCAGGGAGATGAACAGCAACGTGAACTGCTTCACATAAGCAGCAATTCCGAGAGTCATGTCAGGTATTACGGGAGTAATCCACTGACGAGTATTGGCAATTGACACCTTAATTCACGGTTTGAATATTAAAGCAGAGCGACAAATCGTTAGAGATCATTTCCAATTCGTACAAAGTCAAACCTTCTATAGGTGACCTTTCCGATGTGACGCCAGCCAAAATCCAGCCAACGCATCACCGTGTGACGCCAGCCAAAATCCAGCCGAAGCGTCACCGGAAACCGCGCAGGCAACAACGTAGCATAATTATCCATAGTTTAACCGTCACATAACCGGATACTGCTCTGATATCATCCGTAGCAAAATCAGCCCAAAACAATCAACACATGTCGAGAATGCGCCTTCTCAACCAGAAAATGATAATTTAAAGTCCGGCAGAAACGAATAAATCAGTTCCTCATTGTACCTCGAACAGAACGTTTCTACATTCGTATACATATCCTGAAAACCTACGTTAAATATTTAATACTATTCAATATCTGAATTACACTTATATTACGGAATGAGTATTAATATACGAAACCTAGTTTCTCCTAGAAAGGATCTCTTCCACCAAGCTTGATGAGCCGTCCCTGTATATTTTATTTTAATACTTGGCACGACTTTCCTCGTAACACCGTCCGAAAACGTAACGCGCTGTATCGAGAGTATAACAAGGTGATCAGTGGTACAGTAGAGTATACATTTCAGTGTCACATATCTTAATTTCATGTATGAATAGGAATCTCGGTGTCAAACATTTCGAGGGCGTTACCACCTTCTGAGAGAGTCGAACGGCTAAGTCAATCACTTCACCTATCCTGTGATTAGGGGAGTCAAACCAGGTGCTCCTGGAGTAAGTGCGCTGAACAGTATTGGCAATAGACACCTTAATTCACGGTTTGTATATTGGCGTAAAGCGTTAAACCGTTGCAGAGCGACACCTATTCGTATGGAGTCAAAGTTTTTACCGAAGACCTTTGCTTCCGAGAAGTTAACCCGCTGTATAGAGGGTGTGACGTCGTGTGCAGAGATGAAAGTTAGTATAAATTTAGAAGCAGGCACCATAACATAATATACTAACTAAAACTAACAGTGCGATTCCACCATCTTTGTGATTCGGTCGGCTAAGTCAACAGCTTTACCTATACAATGATCCCGAATGTCAAAGCAGTTACCCCGGAAGAATATCCTCTGTACAGAATTGACCTTATACACAATACTTCGAGGTATAAATATTGAGCTGCAGAGTCAAACCGTTGAGGAACGTTACGAATTGGCATAGAGCCAAACGTTTTATCGAAGGCCTTACCATCCGAGAACCCATCCCGCTGTAGACATTCGCGTGCTGAGTGTTTACCGGAACAAATTATTGGCCATTTCGGCAAACGGACAGCTTATTTTTATGTATGAATAGGTCGATCGATGGACAAACTATGCGAGACAATTACCAGCTTCGTCGATACTCCAACCTCCAAATCAATAGATACACCTATCCTGTGATTCCGAGGATCAGACCACCTATTCCGGGAGTGAGTCTACAATGCAGTATTACCAATGGGCACGTTCATTCACGGTACGAATATTAATGTGCAGTGTCAAATCTTTGTCGAACGTTACCTACTGGTATAGTGTCAAACATTCTACCGAAGACCATACACTCCGCTATCCTAACTGGCTGTATCGATATTCTTAATTCGTCTTCATGGAAACAACCTATTACCCCTCTTAGTGGCGGGCACCTTAATTTCATCTATGCATTAGATGTTCGAGTGTCAAGCCGTCCGATAATGTTATCACCTTCTTTTGGCGCATCTAAGTCAATAGCAACATCTATCCTGCGTTTCCGAGTGCCGAATCACGTATTTCGGGAGTAAATCCGCTGAACCGTACTGTGTATAGACACCTTAATTCACGGTTTGAATACTAAAATATACAGCGTCAAACCGTTTGATAACGTTACCAATTGCGATAAATCTAACCGTTTTTCCGAAGACATTATCCTCCGATACCTAACCCGCTGTTTCGAGAGTATAAAACCGTGCTGTGATGTACGAACGTCTACACATTTTTGTGGCGGCC
>NIJG01000924.1:31568-44118 GCA_002201625.1 Euglossa dilemma | reverse complement strand
CCATTCCAGTCTCACGGAATGTGTTAACGTTTCAGAATGGTTGGACACTCGATCTTCTTATTCATACACGAAATTAAGGTGCCCGTCACTATCGTGTTTACTAATTTGTTTCACTGAACACAAAGTTAAACCGTCAATAATAGCGGGCAAGGTTCTGGGACGGTATGGTATCCGGTAAGGAGTATGACGTTATACCATTTGGTAAAGTTCTACAGCTGTCTGACTATGTTCTTTATTATTCACACCGCGAGGTAAGGTGTCTATTGCCAATATTGTTCAGCTCGATTACTCCTGATATGCAAGGTTTGACTATCGGAATAACAGGAAAGGTGATGCTATTGACTCAGCTGTTCGACCCTCAATAAAGGTGGGATCATTCTCGAACAGATCGCCTCCCATATTGCTATATCTACATGCAAATAAAGATCCCGTATGCTAAAATGTCGGCTAATATGTTTTCATGAACACTAAGCAGGGCACTCCATACATCGGAATGTGTTTCACGGATGGTAAGGCCTTCGGTAAGCAAATTGACTGTATACAAACAGGTAACGTTCATGACCGGTTTGGCGCCCTACTTTAATACTCAACACGTGAATTATGGTGCATATTGCCAAACTCTTAAGCTGGTTTACTTCTGGAATACCAGGCTTCACTCTCGGAATCACAAGATGTGTGAAGCTGTTGACATAGCCGTACGTCTCCTATGGAAGGTGTGATCGTTCCCGAACGATTTGACTTTCGGTTGAACTATTCATGCATAAAAATATGGTATCCGTCTGCTAATATGTCTACAAGTTTGTTTCCTTGAGCACTAAGCATGACACTCGCTACAACGGGTTAGGTTCTTGGAAGATAAGGCCTTCAGTAGAACGATTGACTTTATGCGAATTGGTAACGCTCTGAAACGGTTTGACGCTCTACTTTAATATTCAAATCATGACATAAAGGGTGTATTGCCAATACTCTTCAGCGGTCTTACTCCCGAAGTACCTGGTTTGACTTTCGGAATCACAGGATGTGCTGAGCTATTGACATTGCCGATCGACTCTAAAGGAATGTGGTAACATTCTGGATCGTCTTGATCCACGATCTTCTATGTTACACACGAAATTATGGTGTCAATTGCTAAAATGTATGTTAATGTGTTACTCTGAACAAGAAGATACAGTCAAGATACGGCGGGTTATCTTCTCGGAAGATAAGGTATCCGGAAGGGAGTTTGACGTTATACCAATTGGTAACGGTCACAAGCGGTTTGACTCTGCTCTTTATCATTCATACCGTGAATTAAGGTTTCCAGTGGCAAAACATTTCAGCAGATTTACTCCAGGAATACGTTGTTTGACCCCCGGAATCGCAGAATAGGTGATGCTATTGACGTAGCTACGCGACTGTCCGAAAAGGTGGTATTGTACTCCAACTGTATGAACGACGATCTTCTATATACAACATGAAAATAAGGGTCCTGTCACTAAATTGTGTATAAATTTGTTTATCTGGACACGAAGTTTTACTCAAGATACAGAAGCATAGGTCCTCCGAAGGCAATGTATTCCGTAAACTATATGTCTCTGTGCTAATTCGAGAAGCTAACCCGCTGGATGGACAGCATAATTTCGTATTCGGAACAGCAAATTAGTATGCGTGTTAGTGATGAGCACCTTCGTTTCAAGTATAAATTGGAAGATCGAGTGTCAAATCGTCCCAGAATTTAACCACCTTCTTGGAGAATAGCACAGCTATGTCAATAGCTTAATTTATCCTGTGAATCAGAGAGTCAAGACAGACATTCCGGGAGTAAGGCCGCAGAAACCTATTGGCAATGTACACATTATTCCTAGGTATGTATGGTAAAGTAGAGAGTCAATCCCTCGACGATCATTACAAATTGGTTTAACGTCCATTTTTTCCGAATACTTTTCCTTCTGTGCAGATAACCCGCTGCATCGGGTATACAACTCTGTATTCACAGGAACAAATTACTAGATATATTAGTGACGCGCACCATAATTTCACGTAAGCATATGAAGGTAGAAAGTTATACCGTTTGCGAATGTTACCACCCTTTTTGAGAGACGCACAGCTAAGTCAATACCTTCTCTTGCCCAGTGATGCCGAAAGTGAAACCATCTATCGCGGTGGTATATCCGTTGAACAGTCTTGGCAATAGACACCAAGATTCACGGTTTCAATTCAAAAGTAGGGCGTCAAACTACGTGAGAGTGTTACCATTGGTATAAAGTCAAAGGTGATACGGAAGTTCTTACAATCCGGAAGTCTAATCCGCTGTATCGAGAATATAACATCGTGTACACAGGAACAAATTAGTAACCATTTTAGTGACGCACGCCGTAATTTCGTAAATGAATTACTGAATCGAGGGTAAATTCGTTCCAGAACGATACCACCAGCCTTGAGAGCCGTGCGGCTAAGTCAATAGCATCATCTATCCTGTGATTCAGAAAGTCAAACCTGGTACTCCGGGAGTAAATCCGCTTAACAGTATTTACAATAGACACCTTAGTTCACGGTTTGAAAATAAAAGCAGACATCCATACCGTTGTAGAACATTACATACTAGTATGGAGTCAAATATTTCACCGATAGCCCAACCTTCGGAGATGCTACCCCGCAGTACCGAGAGTATAACTTCGTACACAATTCATAAACATTTTCGTGAAGGACACCTTAATTTCATTACGAAAAAGAAGATCTGGTGTAATGCCGCTTGAGAACGTTGTCACCATCAGTGAAAGATGAACGACTAAGTGAACAGCGTCACCTATCCTGAGATTCCGAGGTTCAAACCAGGTATTCTGGTACTAAATCGTCTGAACATATTTGCAATGGACACCTTAATTCACAGATTGAATATTAAATATATATCGTCAAACCGTTTGATAACGTTACCAATTGCTATAAAGCCAAAAGTTTTACAGAAATCCTTACCTTCCGAGAACATTTCCCGACTTATGTAGGGTATTACTTCATACTCAGGGATACAAAATGGTATACATTGCAGTGAAGGGCACCTTAACTTCCTGTATGCATTAGAAGATCGACGGTAAAACCATTCGAGAGCGTTACCACCTTCTGTGCGAGACGAACGGCTATGTCAGTAGCGTCACCTATCCCATGATTCCGAAGGTGAAACCAGCTATACCGGGAGTATATCCGCAGCAAGGTACTGGCAACAGGCACCGTAATTCCGGGTATGAATATCAAAGTAGAGAGTGAAACCGTTGAAGAACGTTACGTATTGATATAGAGTCAAACCTTTTCCCGGCGTTTGTACGTTCCGAGAAAGTAACCCGCTGTATCGAGAGTATAACTTTGTGTCCAGAGAACCAAGTGCGCAAAAATTTTGGTGACGTACTCCATAATTTCAAATTTGAAATATATAATCGAGGGCCAAACCATTCGAGAACGTTACCACCGTATTTGAGAGTCACACAGCTAAGCCAGTAGCATCACCTACCCCGTGATACCGGCAGTCAATCCAGGTATTCCGGTATACAATCGCCTGTGCAGTATTGGCTTCGTACATCCAATTTAATTGTATAAATATTAATATCCCTCGTAAAACCATTGTAGAACGTTTCGAATTTGTTTGGAATATAACGATTTACCGAAGACCATTCACTCCGAAAAAGTAACCTGCAGCATCGTGAATTTAACTTCGTGTTCAGAGAAAGAAAATAGTGTTCATTCCAGCGACGGGCAGGTTAATTTCATGTATGAATTAGAAGATCGATGGTCAAACCGATCAAGAACGTACCATCCTGTTTCAGAGTCGTACGGATAAATCAACAGCTCCACCTATCCTGTGATTCCGTGAGTCAACCCAGGTAATCCGAGAGTGAATCCTCTGAAGAGAATTGTCAATAGATACCCTAATTCTCATAGTGAATATTAAAATAGAGCGTCAAATCGTTTGAGAACGCTATCAATTACTATAAAGTCAAACGTGATATCGAATCCATTACCGACCGAGAAGCTAACCCGCCGCATCGAGGGTATAGCTACGTGTATAGGGATACAAATTGGTATACGTTTTAGTGATGGGAACCTTAATTTCGTTATGAATAAGGAGACCGTGTGTTGAACCATTCGAGAATACTACCACCTTCTGCGAGAGACGAACAGCTAAGTCGATAATTTGACCTATCCCGAGATTCCGATATTCAACCCGGAAACCAAGAGTAAGATCGCTGAAGGGTATTTGCAATAGGCACCTCCATTCACGGTTTGAATATTAAAGCAGGCCGTCAATCCGTTGTAGAACGTTACTTATTGCTGTAGAGTCAAACACTTCACCGATAGCCCAACCTTCGGAGATGCTAACCCATCGTATCGAGAGTATAACTTCGTGTTCAGAGAAAGAAATTAGTAAACATTTTTCTGACTGGCACCATAATTTCATTATCAACAAGAAGATCGAGGGACAAGCCCCTCGATGACGTGGCCACCTTCTTCACAGAAGAACGGCTAAGTGGATAGATTCACCCTATCCTGAGATTCTGTGAGTGAAGCTAGGTATTCCGGGAGTAAATCCGCTGAACAGTGTTTGCAGTATACCCCTCAATTTACGGTTTGAATATTAAAGTATAGCGTCAAACTGTCTGAGTGCGTTACTAATTGTTATAAAGTCAAACGGAGTAATGAAGATCTAACCCTCCGAAGATCTAACTCCTTGTACATCATGTTGCTCTGTGGGATGAACTGGCATACATTTTAGTGGCGGGCACCTTAAATTCGTTTACGAGTTAGAAGATCGAGGGTATAACAGTTCGAGAACATTACCACCCCATTTGAGATTCGAAGGGTAAAGTCAATAGCTTCAACACACCTGTGATTCCGACAGTCAAACCATGTATTTAGGGTGTAAGTCCACTGAAGAGTTAGTTACGGCAATAGACGCCATAATTCACGGTTTGAATATTACAGTAGAGCGTGAAACCATTCGTCAGCGTTTACAACTGGCATAATATAAAACGTCTTACCCAAGGCCTTACCTTCCGCGAAACTCACCGGCATCATAGAAAGTATAAGATCGTGTTCACAGAAAAAAATTAGAATTCATTTCTGCGGCGAGCACCTTATGTTCATGTATGAATTAGATGATGGACGTTCAAACCACTCGAGATCGTTACCGCCTTTGTTGCGTCTTGAACGCCTAAGTCAATAGCTTCTTCTATCTTGTGATTCCGAATGTCAAAGGAAGAATTCCGAGAGTAAGTCCGCTATACCGTATTGGCATCGTACACCCTATTTCATGGTATAAATATTAATGTCCAGAGTCAAAGCTTTGTTGGAGATTATGTATTGATATAGTGTCAGAGATCATTGACAGGCCTTACCTTCTGAGAAGTGAAGCCACTGAATCAAGAGTATATCTTCGAGTCCAGAGGTCAAATTAGTACACATTTTAGTGACTGGCACCTTCATTTCATTTATGAACTAGAAGGTCGAGTGTCAAACACTTCGAGAACGATACCACTTCCATTGCGCGCCGAACAGCAAAGTCAATTGCTTAGTCTATCCTATGAGTGAAAGAGTCAAACCAGTTATTACGGGGTTAAATGCACTGTACAGCACTGGCAATAGACAAATTAATTCGCGGTTTGAACTTACCGTAGGGAGTTAAAAATTTTGATAACGTTACCAATTGATACATAGTCAAACGCCTTGTTGATTGCCTCATCCACCGAAAGCCTATCCCGCTCTATTGAGAGTATAATATCGTATTCAGGAAAACAAATTAATTTACAATTTAATGACGCTCACCTTAATTTCATGTATTAATTAGAAGATCGAGGGTAAACCCGTTCGTGATCGTTGCCACCGTAGTTGAGAATCGAACGCCTTAGTTATTAGCTTCACCTATCCTATGATTCCGAGAGTAAAATTGGGTACTCTGGGAGTAAATTCGCTGAAAATTATTACCATTTGGCACCTGAACGCACCCTATGTGTATTAAATTACAGAGTCAAACCGCTGGATGAACGTTACCAATTAGTATAAGGTCATATTCAATAGGGGATACCTTACCTTCCGTGACCATAACCCGCTGTATCGAGATTATCACTGCGTGCTGAGAGAAGCAAACTAGTACATATTCTAAAGCCGGAGCCTTATTTACATACATGGATAAAAAAATCATGAGTAAATGCTATTGAGAATGTTGCCACATTCATAGAAAGTCGAATGGGTAATTCAATAACTTCACCTATCGTGTGATTCCGAGAGTCAAACCCGGTACTCCGGGAGTAAATGCCCAGTACAGTATTTGCAATAAACGCCTTATTTCACGGTATGAATATTAAAGGAGATCGCCATACTGTTGTACAATGCTACCTATTCCTATAAAGTCAATCCTTCTATAGATGGCCTTACCATTCGTGATGCTGACCCCATATAGCGAGGGTATTACTTCGTGTTCTGTGATGTAGATTAGTATACATTTTGGTGACATGATCCTTAATTACAAGTATGAATTTGAAGATCGAGTGTCAAGCCGCTCGAGAACGTTGCCCCCTTCTGTCAGAGTGCAACAACTATGTCAATCCCTTCACGTATCCAGGTATTCGGAGAGCCAAACCAGGTATTCCTGGTCTAATCCGTTGAACAGTATTGGCAATGGACACTTTATTTCACGGTATGAATTATAATGCAGATCATCCAACCGTTGTAGAGCTATACCTATTCGTTTAGAGTCAACCATTTTACCGAAGGCCTTACCTTCCTAGAAGCTAGCCAACTCTATAGAGGGTGTGGCTTGGTGTTCAGAGAAGCAGGTTAGTGTGAATTTTAGTGACAGGCACCATAATTTCATGTATTACTTATTAAATAGAGGGTCAAACCGTTCGAGAACGTTACCACATTCTTTTAGAGACGAACGGCTAAGTCCATAGCTTGACGTATTCAAATATTCTAAGAGTCAATCCATGTATTCCCGGAGTAAATGTTACTAATTTGTTACCATGAACACTGAGCATGATACTTGCATCAGCGGTTTGGGCATCTCGGAAGGTACGTCCCTCGGTAAAATGTTTGACTCTAAATTAAATGATAAAGCTCTTTAACCGTTGGTCGCCCTACCTTCATATTCATACCGTGAAATAAGCTGTCTATTGCCAATAATGTCCGGCGGATGTACTCTCGGAATACCTGGTTTGACTTTCGGAATCACAGGATAGGTGAAGCTATTGTCTTGGCTGTTCGACTCTCATTGATGGTGGTATCGTTCTGGAACGGTTTGACACTCTATATTCCGATTCATGCACGAAATTATGATGCCCATCACTAAAATGTATACTAATGTCTTCCTTTGAGCACGAAATTATACTCCCACCCTATACGGCGGGATATGTTCACGGGTAGTAAGGTTTCTGTAACAAGTTTCACGCTATACCAATAGGTATCTTCCCACAGCGGTTTGACGTCCAGATTAACATTCAATCGCTGATTTAATGTGTTTGTTTCCAATAATGTACGGGGCATTTACTCCCGGAGTATCTGCCATGACTATCGGAAACCCTGGATATGTGATGCTATTAACTTGGCCGTTCGGCGCTCATGGAAGGAAGGTATTGTCCTCGAAGAGCTTAACCCTCGATCATTTAATTCACACTTGAAATTAAGGGTACCATCACTATAATGTAAACTAATTTGCTTCCATGTACACGAAGTCATGTTCTTGATACAGCGGGTTAGGCTCACGGAAGGTAAGTTATTCTGTAAAGAGATTGACTTTATATAAACTGGTAATGTTCTCCGATGGTTTGACCCTCCACTTTATTATACAAACCGTTGATTAAGGTGACCAGTGACAAAACTGTTCAGCGCATATGCAACCGGAATATCCGGTCTGACTTTCGATATGACAGGATAGGTGAGGCTATTGTCTTAAGTGTGAGATTTTGTAAGAAGCTGATAACGATCTGAAATGGATTGACACCCTATCACTCGATTCGTACATGAAAATAAGGTGCCCGTCTTCTAAAATGTCTACTAGTTCGTTCCACGGAACCTGGAGAAAGAAATCGCTACGGCCGCTTGCGATTTCGGAATGTAAGGTATAGGTTAAAAGGAATGTCTTTATACCAATTGGTAATGTTCTCCGTCGGTTGGACTCTCTGCATAAATAATCAAACCGTTAATTACGGAGTCAATTGCCAAAACAATACAACGGATTTACTCCGGTAATACCTGGTTTCACGTTCGGAATCACAGGATTCGTGAAGCTATTGTCTTTGCCGCCCTACTCGCAAGCCTCGAACGTTCGGGAACGGTTTGACCCTCGATGCAGTAATTCATACATGAAAGTAAGGTGTACTAATATGTATAATACTTTGTCTCTCTGAAGGCGAAGATATACACTCGATGCAGCGGGTCAGCTTCTCGTATGCTAATGCCGTCGGTAGAATGTTTCACTTTATACCAATGGGGAGCGTTGCCAACTGTGTGACACTACACCTTATTATTTATACCGGGAAGTAGTGTTTCTAGCGCCTATACTGTACAGCGGATATACTCCCAGAGTACCTGGTTTGACTCTCGCAATCACAGGACAGGTGAGGCTATTAACTCTACCGCTCAACTCTCTAAAAAGGTGGTGTCGTTCTGTAACGGTTTCACCCTCGATATTCCAATTCATAGACGAAGGTAAGGTCCCGTCACTGAAATGAATACTAATTTCTTCCTATGAACACGATCTAATACTCTCGATGAAGGCGCAGAGGTTCGCGGAACATAATGCCGCCGGTATAAAGTTTGACTCTCTACCAATAGGTAACGTTCTACAACGATTTGGATCTGTACGCAGTATCTACTCCCTGAATACCTGGCTAGACCCGTATCTTCACACGAGAGGTGAAACTATTGACTTATTCTTTCGTCTCCCAAAGGAGGCGGCAACGTTCTCAAACGGTTTGATACTCTATCTTCTAATACATAAATGAAATTAAGGTGCCCGTCAGTGAGGTGTGTACTAATTTGCTTCCTCGAGCACGAAGTTATACTCTGGATGCAGGGGGTTTGGCCTTCGGTGTGTTTGGTATTCGGTAAGAAGATTGACTTTATACCAATTGGTAATCATCTCAGATGGATTGACGCTCTTATTTAGTATTCAAATCGAGAATTAAGGTGTGTATTGCCGATACTGTTCACCGGCCTAGCTCCCGGTATGCCTGGCACTGAAGTCGCAGGATAAGTGAAGCTATTGTCTTAGACGTACGACTCTCGCAGAAGGTGATAACGTTCTCGAGCGGATTGTTGATCGACCTCCACAATCATACATGAAATTATGGTGCCCGTCACTAAAATGTATGCTACACTGCATCTCTGAACTTGAAGTAATACATTCGTTGAGGCGGGTTGTGTTCCCGGAAGGTAAGGCCTTCGGAGATGGTTGACTCTACTGCAATAGGTATCGTTTTACATCGGATTGACCCTGTTCATTAATATTCGTGCCATAAATTAAGGTATCGATTTCCAATACTGTTCAGCGGATTTACACCAGGAAGACCTACTTTGACTTTCGGAATAACGGGATGCGTGATGCTAATGACTTAGGTTTGCGACTCGCAAAAAACGTGTTATCGTTGTCACACGGAATGACTCCTGACCATCCTATTCATACATGGTATCACGATGCCCAGCACTAAAATGTCTACTAATTTGTTTCTCAGCACACGAAGGTATACTCAGGATACAGCGTATAATATTCCCGGAAGGTAAGGTATGCGTCAAGGATTATGACTTTATACCAATTGGTAACATTCTCAAACGGTTTGACTCTCCTCATTAATATTCATGCGGTGAATTAATGATATTATTGCCAATACTGCTCAGAGGACTTACTCCTGGAATACCATGTTTGACCCTCGGAATCACTAGAAAATGTCAGGATAATGACACAGCCGTTCGAGTCTTAAGGTATGTGGTATCGTTCTCTATGGGTTTGACACCCAATCGTGTATTTCATAAATGATATGAAGATGCCCGTGACCAAGATGTAGACTAATTTGCTTCTCAGAGCACGAAGTTATACTCCCAATACTGCAGGTTAGCTTCTCGGAAAGTAATGCCTTCGGTTAAATGTTTGACACTATTCCAGTAGGTAACGTACTACAATGTTTACGCGCTTCACTTTAATATTCATACCGTGACATAACTCGACCGTTGGTATTATTGCACTGTGGATTGACACCTGGAATACGTGATTGCACCCTCGGTATCAGCGGATGGGATAAGCTGTTCGACTCTCGAAGAAGGTGGTTATGATCTCGGAGTGTTTGTCACTCGATCTCCCTATTGATACATGAAAAGTGTGTCCGTCTGCTATAATCTCTGCTAGTTAGTTGCCGTGATCACTAAGCACGGTACCAGCTGCAGCAGGTTCGGTTCCAAGAAGGGAAGGTATCCAGTATGAAGAACTATTTTATAGCAAATCGTAATGATGTTTGACAGTTTGATTCTCTACCGTAATATTCGAAGTGTGAATTAAGGCGTCCATTTCGAACACTGTACGGCGGATATTTTCCCGGAATGCATGTTTTGCTCTCGGAATCGCTGGATAGGTGAAGATGTTGACTCAGCCGTTCAATTCTCAATGTCGGTGGAACCATTCTCGAACGGTTTGACACTCGATCTGGGAATGCGCACATGAAATTTAGGGTGCCGTCACTATGATATATAATAACTTGCTTCCTTGAACACGAAGTTATTCTCTCGATACAGCGGGAAAGCTTATCGGATGGTAAGGCCTTCGATAGAGAGGATGAGTTCATACTAATACCCAACGTTCTACAACGGTTCGGTACTGTACTTTAATATTCCTACAATGAATTGCGGTGTCATTTGCCACACTGATCAGCGCATTTACTCCACGAAGACCTGGTTTGAATCTCGGAATCACAGGGTATCTGAAGCTTGTGACATAGCTGTGCGACTCCACCATTTTATACCAATTTATAACGTGATCAAACGGTTTGACTCTCTACATTGATATCCACACCGTGAATATATTACTCAGTTGCCAATACCCTTCAACGGATTTACTCCCGGAACACATGGTTTGACTCTCGGAATTACATGATTGGTGAAGCTATTGAATTGTACGCTCGACTCCCACAGAAGGTGGCAACGCTCTCGGGCGGTTTGACCCTCGATCCTCTGACTCATACATGAAGCGAAGGTGCCCGTTACTGAAATTAATACTAATTTCGTTCTCTGAACACGAACTTGTACCTTGTACCTGAAACCGCGAGTTTGCTTCTTCGCGAGTAAGGCCATCGGTAAAGTGTTTGACTTTATAGCAATTGGTAACGCTCTCAATCGGATTGGCGCTTTAGTGAAATATTCAAACCGTGAATTAACGTGTGTATTGCCAAAACTATTCAGCGAACGTACTTCGAGAATACCAGGTTTGCCTCTCCGAATCACAAGATAGGCGAATCTATTGTCTTACTCGTAAGTCTCTCACAGAAGGTGATAACGTTCTCGAACATTAGACCCTCGATCTTTTAATTAGTACGTGAAGTTAAGGTGCTCGTTACTAAAATGTATACTAGTTTGAACCTCTGAACACGGTTTTATACTCTCGATACAGCGGATCAGTTTTTCGTGGAGTATGTCATTCTGTAAGACATTAAACCTACAAGAATAGATAGTGTTTTACAACGGCTTGACAGTCTGCTTCAATATTCAAACCGCGAAATGAGGTGTCTATTGCCAGTACTGAACATCGCACTTACTCGAGGAACATCTGGTTTGACTCTTGTGATTACCAAATATGTGAAGCGATTTACTTAGCAGTTCGTCTCTCGCGGAAGGTGGCAACGTTATCGAACCGTTTGACCCTTAATCTTCTAATTCATACACGAAATTAAGTAGCCCCTCACTGAAATGAACACTAATTTCTTTCTCTGAACACGAAGTTATACTCTCGATTAAGCGGGAGAGTTAAACGGAAGGTATGGTGTTCGGTAAAACGATTGCTTTCAAAGCAAGTGGTATCGTTTTCATGCAGATTGACGCTCCATTTTAACACTCAAACTGGGAATTAACGTGTCTATTGGCAATACTCGTCAGTGCATTTTCTTCAGCAATACCTGGTGTGACTCTCCGAATCACTGGATAGGTGAAGCTATTGGCATAGCTGTTTGTCTCTCACAGAAGGTGTAACGTTCTTCAACGATTTGACACTTGACCGTCTAATGCGTGTATGAAATTATGGAGCTCGTCAATAAAATGTGTACTAGTTCGTTCCTCCGAACCCGGTGTTATACTCCCGATAGAGCAAGTTAGATTTTCGAAGGGTAAGGTCATCAATAAGACATTAGACCTTATAGGAATTAGTTACGCTCTCAAACGGTTTGACGATCTACATTAATATTCAAACCGAGAACTAAGGTATCTAATGCCAATATTGGTTAGCTGATTAACTACCGGAATGCCTGGTTGGACTATCGAACTCACAGGATAGTTGAAGCTATTGGCTTAACCCGTCGAGACTCAAGGAATGTGGTAAAGTTCTCGAACG
>NIJG01000923.1:14337-29543 GCA_002201625.1 Euglossa dilemma | reverse complement strand
CACCCGGATACCTGATTTTACTCTAGGAATCACGGGACATGTGAAGCGATAGACTTTACCGTCCGTCTTTCACAGTAGGTGACAACATCCTTGAATGATTCGACACTCGATCTTCTAATTCATGCAGAAAGTTATGCTGCTTGTCACTAAAATGTATACTAATTTTATCCTCTGAACATGAAGCTATTCTCTCGATGCAACGTTTGACTTGTCCAGTGGATTTACAGCTGGAATAGGACTCTCGGAAACACATGACATGTGAAACTATTCAATCAGTTGTTCGAATATAATAGTAGGTGATAACGTTCTCGAACTGTATGGCAATCGATTCTCTAGTTCATATGAAATTAACGTGCTGTCACTCACTGAAATGCAGACTAACTTTTTTCTCTGAACACGATGTTATATTCTCGATACAGTCTGTTAGTTTATCGGGGGATAAGGTCTTCGGTAAAGCGTTTGACATTATAGCAATTCATAACCATCTACACCGCTTTGATGCCCTGCTTTAATATTCATACAGTCAGTTAAGGTGGCAGTTGCTAATGAACTTCTGCGGAATTACTCACGGATTACCTGACTTGACTCTCGGTATCACAGGATAAGTGAAGCGATTGACGTAGCCGTCCGACTCGAAGAAGGTGGTAACGTCCTCCAACGGTTTGTCTCGCAATCTTCTAACTCATTCATTCAATTACGCCGCCCGTCACAGAAATGAATACTAATGTGTTTCCCTTAACACGAAGCTATACCCTCGATACCGCGGGTTAGCATTTCGGATGGTAAGCCCTTCGGTATAGCTTTTGACAGTAACCCAATATGTAACGTTCTACAAAGCTTATAACGTGAACATTAATATTCAAACCGAGAATTAAGGTATACACTGCCTCTAGTATACAGCGGATTGACTCCCGGAATGCCTGGCTTGACTATCGGACTGACAGGATAGGTCAAGCAACTCACTTATCCGTTCGACTATCAAAGTAGGTGGGATCGTCCTAGAACGGTTTGACTCTCGATAATTCTGTTCATACATGAAAACAAGGTGTGCTTCTGCTATTATGACTACTAATTTGTTTCCGTGAATGATAACTAAGACAGTGGCTACAGCGGCTTAGGTTCTCTCAAGGTAAGGTCTCCGGTAAGACGATTGTCGTTATACCAATTAGTAACGCTCTCAAACGATTTGATGCAATACTTTAATGATCAAAATGCGAATTAAGATGTCCATTGCCAATAGTTTACAGCTGTTTGACTTCCGGAATACCTGGTTTGATTATCGGAATAACAGGGTAGGTGAAGCTATTGTCCTAGCCGAACGACACTCATAGAAGGTGGCAACGTTCTCAAGCGGTTTGACCCTTGATTTTCTAAACCATACATGACGTTATGGTGCCCGTCACAGAAATGAATATTGATTTCTTCCTCTGAACGCGAAGTTACACTCTCGATGAAGTTGATGAGGTTCGCGGATGGTAATGCCTTCGGTAAAACGCTTGACTTTGATCCAATTGGTAACATGCTGCAGTGGTTCGACGATCGGCTTTAATATTCAAACAGTGAATTATGGTTCCTATTTTCAATACCGTTCAGCTGATTGACTCAATGCATACCTAGTATCAATCTGGGAAAAGCAGGATATGTGAAGCTATTCAATCAGCTGTTCGAATATGTAAGAGGGTGGTAATGTTCCCAACCGGTTTGAGCATCGACATTCTAATTCATACATGAATTTAACGTGCCGTCACTAAAACGCATACTGATGTGTTTCTCCAAACACGAAGTTATACCCTCGATACAGTAGGTTAGTTTTTCGGCCGGTATGATCTTCGGTACAGCGGTTGATTTCATGACATCTGGTAAGGTTCTCAAACGATTTCACTCTCTACTTTAATATTCAAACCGCGAATTAAGGTATCCATTGTCAATAGTGTACAGCGGATTGTATTCCGGAATACCTGCATTGACTATCCAGACTAACAGGATACGTAAAGCCTCTGACCAAGCCGTTCGTCTCTGAAATTAGATGGTAACGTTATCACACGGTTTGTCATAACCATCTTCTTATTCATGCACGAGGATAAGGTGCCCGTCACTAAAATGTATACCAATTTTTTCCTCTAAGCTCCAAGTTACACTCTCGTACAATGCGATAGGCTTCAGAGGGTAAGGGATACAGTAAAACGTTTTACTTTATTTCAATTGGTAAAGTTCCCAAACGTGTTGGCTCTGTACTTTAATATTAATACCGTGATGTATGATGTCTAATGCCAATACCCTTCAGCGGATTTACTCCCGCAATACACGGTTTGATTCTCGGTATCATATGGTACGTGAACCTATGAACATAGCCATTCTACTATCAAAGAAGTTGGTATCGTTCTCTAGAAGTTGGACACTCGATCTTCTATTTCATACACGAAATTAAGGTGCCCGACACTAGAAAGTGTAATAATTTGTTTCTCAGAACACGGAGTAATACTCTCGATACAGGGGGTTTGTGTCACGGTAGGTAAGTTCTTCGGAAAGAGGTTTGACTCTATACGCGTACGTAAAGCTCTACAACGGTTTGGTGCTCTGCTTTAATAGTCAATCCGTGAATTAAGGTGGCTATTGACCATACTATTCAGTGAATTTACTTCCGGAATGCCTGCTTTGCCTCTCCGTATAATAGGATAGGGGAAGCTATTGACGCAGCCGTTGGTGTCTAGCAGAAGGTGGTCTTCACGAACGGTTTGTCCCTCGATATTCTAATTTTTGCATGAAATAAAGGTGGTCGTCACTGAAATGCATACTAATTTGTTTTTCTGCACACGAATTTATCCTCTCGATGAAGGCGGTCCGATTTTCGGAAGGTAAGGCCTTCGATAAAACGTTTGACCTTATACCAAGTGGTACCGCACTCAAGTGGTTTGACGCAGTACTGCAGTATTGCAGCCGCGAATTAAGGTGTCTATTGCCAACGCACTTCGGCGAATATTCTCCCGGTATAACTGGTTTGACTCTCCGAAGGCGAAACTATTATCTCAGACGTTCGACTCTGAAAGAAGGTGGAAACCTACTCGAATAGTCTGACATTCGAACTTCTTATTCATGCCTGAAATTATGGTGTCCGTCACTCCAACGTATACCAATTTGTTTCTGTTTACTCGCTGCTGTGGTATAGGTTGTCGGTAGGTAAGGTAAGTGGTAAAACGTTTGACTTTATAACAACTGTTAACGTTCTCAAACGGGTTCACGCTTTACTTTAATATTCAAACCGTTAGCTGAGGTGTCCATTACCAATAGTGTACAACGGATTGACTTGCGGCATACCTGGTTTGAATCTCCGAATCACTGGCTAGATGAAGCTATTGACCTAGCTGTTCATCTGTAGCAGAATGTGGTATCGTTCTCGAAAGCTTTGTCCCTCTATATTGATACATACACACAAACATGTGTTGCTCGTCCGTTAAAATATCTACTAATTTCTTTCCGTGCACATTAAGCAGTACACTAGCTACAACGGGTTAGGTTCTCGGAAAGTATGGTATTCGGTAAAGGTATGAATTTATACGCACTGGTAACCTCCTCACGCAGTGTGCCCACTATTTTAATATTCACTCCGCGAATTAAGGAATCTATTGCCAATAATGTACAGCGAATTTACACGCAGACTATCTCGTTTGACGTCCAGAATCATAGGATAGGTGAAGCTACGGACTTATCCGTTCGACCCTTAGGCAGGGTGGTTTCGATCAAGAACGGATAGGACATCGATTTTCTAATTCATACACGATATTAAGATGCCCGTCTCTGAAATTAATACTAATTTCATTATGTGAACCCCAAGTCATATTCTCGATGAAGTTGGTGAGGATTGCAGAAGGTAAGGTCCTACTGATTTACTCCTATAATACCAGATTTAAATACCGGAGTCACAAGAAATGGTGAAGATGTTGGCACAGCCGATCAAGTCTCAAAGAAGGTGGTAACGTTCCCAAACGGTTTGAGACTAGATTTTCTAATAGATACACGGAATTACGGTGCCGGCACTAAAATATGTACAGTATTACTTTTCTGAACACGAAGTTATTCTCTCGATACAGCGGGTTAGATTCTCGAAAGGAAAGGTATTCGGTAAAAGGAATGTGTTCGTTCCAAATGGTAGCGTTCACATACGGTTTAACTCTCTACTTTAATATTCCATTCGTGATTTAATGTGTCTAGGGCCAAAACTGTTCCGCGGATTTGCACCCGGCATACCTGGATTGACATACGGAATCACAGGGTATGTGATGCTATTGATTCAGCAGTTCGACTCTCAAGGCTGGTAACGTTTGGGAACAGTTTGACCCTCGATCCAGTAAAGTCAAAAAAATTTATACTGATACGTCCCTCTCAACACAATGTCATGCTCTAGATCCAGCGGGTTAGTTTTCCAGAGGGTAAGGTCTTCGGTAAAACGATTGACTTTACAGCAATTGGTACCGTTCTTAATCGAATTGACGCTCTTCATAAACATGAGAACCGAGAATTAAGGTGTCTAATACCAATACTGTTCAGCGGATTTACTCCCGGAATAGCTGGTTTCATTCTTGTAATCGCAGGATAGGAGAAGTTATTGACTTAGCCATTCGGCTTTCACATAAGGTGGCAGGGTTCTCGAGCGGTTCGATCCACGATCTCTTAATTCGTACATGAAGTTAAGGCACTCGACACTAAAGTGTATACTACTTCGTACCTCTGGGCATGGTGTTATACTCCCGATGGAGCTGGTATGATTTTCGGAGGGTAATGCAATCTGTAAGAAGTTTAACCCTACACGAATAGGTCATGTTCTACAACGGCTTGACGGCCTGCTTTAATATTCAAGCAGTGAATTGAGGTGTCTGTTGCCAATAGTGTACAAGGAATTTACTCCCGGAACATCTGGTTTAACTTTCGGAATCGCAGGATACCTGAAACTGTTGACATACCGGATTCTCTCATAGAAGGTGGCAACGTTCTCGTACGGTTTCACCCTCGATTTTCTAATTCACATGAAGATATCGTGCCGTCACTGAAATGAATACTAATTTCTTTCTCTGAAGACGAAGTTATATGCTCGGTACAGCGGGTCAGATTTTTCGGAGGGAATGACATTCGGTAAATCGTTTGACTTTATAGCTATTGGTAACGAACTAAAACGGTATGACGCTCTATTCTAATTTTCAAACGGAGAAATAATGTCCCCGTTACCAATACTGATCTGCGGATATACTCTCGGAATACCTGGTTTGGCACCCGCAAGCACAAGATAGCTGAGGCTACTGACTTGCTGTTTCGTCTCTCACAGAAGGTGGTAATGTTTTGAAAAGGTTTGACCCTCGTTCTTCTAATTCATAGACGCAGATAAGGTGCCCATCACTGTAATGAATACTAATTTAATTTTCTGAACACGAATTTATACTTTCGACTCAGCGGGGACGATTCACCGCAGGTAAGGGTTTCGGTAAAAGGGTGACTCGACACTAATTGGTAACGATCGCAAATGGTCTGGCGATGTATTTTAATATACTAGCCGTGAAATAAGGTGACTATTGCCAATTCTGTTAATCGGATTTTCTTCCGGAATACCTTGCTTGTCTGTCGGTATCACAGAATAGGTGTAGCTATTGAATTAGCCATTCGATTCTCAGAGAATGTGTAAACGCTCTGGAACGGTTTGACTCACGATCTATGTAACTCAAACATGAAATTAAGTTGCCCGTGACTAAAATGCCTACTAATTCGCTTCTCAGAACACGAGGCTATACTCTATAAGCGGCGAGATCGCTTCTCCGAGCGTAAGGCCTGCGGTAGATTGTTTGACTTTATACCAATTTGTAGCGTTCTCAAACGGCTTGACGTTTTACGTTTTTATTCAAACCGTAAATGAAGGTGTCTATTGGCAATACTGTACAGCAGTTTTACTGCAGCGACACCTGGTTAGACACTCCGAATCGCTGGATAGGTGAAGCTATTGACTTAGTCGTTCGTCTCTCTCAGAATGTGGAAACGTTATCGAAAGGTTTGAACGTCCATCTTCTAATTCATGCTAGAATTTAAGGTGCCGTCACTAAATTGTGTAATAATGTGTTTCCCTAAACTCGAAACTGTACCTAGATACAGCGGGTTAGCTTCCCGGACGGAAATGCATTCGGTAAAACGTTTGATATTATACCAATTGGCAACCATCTAAACGAACTTAATGCTCTATATTAACATTCATCCCGTGAATTAAGGTATCTACTGCCAATACTGTTCAGCGGATTAACTCCCGGAATACCTGGTTCTACTCACGGAATCACAGGATTGGGGATGTTATCGAGTTAGCCGTTTCTCTATCACAGAAAGTGGTAACATTCTCGGTCTGTTTCACCCTTGATCTTCTTATTCATACATGATATTAAGGTCCCCGTCACTAAAAAATACATCCGTCATGACGCTCAATTTTAATATTCAAACTGTGATTTGAAATATCTGTTGCCAGCACTCCCCAGCGCATTTACTCCAGGAATACGTGGTTTGACTCTCGGAATCACAGGGTAGGTGGAGCTATTGACTAATCCGTTCGACACACAAACAAGGCGGTAACATTCTGGAATGCTTTGATACTAGATCTGCTAATTCATACATGAAATAATGGTGCCCGATACTAAACTGTGTTCTAATTTGTATCTCTGATCACGAATTTATACAGTCGATACAGCCGATTAGAGACGCGGAGGGTAAGCTCTTTGGTAGAAAGTTTGACTTCATACCATATGGCGTTCTCAGATGGTTTCACGCCATACTTTATCATTCAAAACGCGAAGTAAAGTGTCCATTGCCAACAGTATACAGAGCAATTTACTCCTGGAATACCTGACTTGACCCCCGGAATCACAGCATATGTGATGTTATTGACCTAGAGGTTCGAAACTCAAAGAGGGTGGTAACGTTCCCGTTTCGTATGATCATCGAGATTCTGATTCATACATGAATTTATGGTGCAATTACTAAAACGTATACTAATGTACTTCTCTGAAAACGAAGTTTTACTCTTGATACGGCGGGACAGCTTCTCTGGCAGTATTGTTTTCGGTGAAAGTACTAATTTTATACGATACGGTTATGTTCTTCAACGGTTTGACTCACTACATTAATAATTATGTCGTGAATTATTGTGTCAATTGCCAATACTCTTCAGGGGATCTCCTCCCGTATATTTGATTTGACTCTCCGTATCACACGATAGGTGGAGCTATTGACTTATCTGTTCGACTCTCGAAGAAGGTGGTAACGTTCTTGAACTGTTTTACACTTGTTCCTCTTATGCGAAATGAAATTAAAGTCACCGTTTCAAAAATGTTTACTAATTTGATACTCTGAACACAAAGTTATACTATACCTGAAGCGGGTGAGGTTCGCACATGCTATGGCTATCAGCAAAACGTTTGACTTCATATAAATTGGTAGCGTTCTCACACGGTGCGACACTATATTTTAAGAATCAATCCGCGAATTAAGATATCTACTGCCAATACTGTTCAGCGGATTTACACCCGGAATACCTGGTTTGACTCTCGGAATTTCGGGATACGTGAAGCTATTATCCCAGCCGTGCGAATTTCAAAGAGGGTGGTAACGTTCTCGAACGGTTTAACAATCGATATTTTAATTCATACATGAATGTAAGGTGCCGTCACTAAAACGTACACTGATGTGTTTCTCTAAACACGAAGTTATACTCACGATACGGCGTGCTTGTTTCTCGGGCGGTATGTCATTCGGTAAAACATTTGACATTGGAGGAATTATTAACGTTCTCACACGGTGCGTCGATCTATTTTAATATTCCCTCCGCAAATTATGGTATCTACTGCCAATACTCGTCAGCGGATTCGCCCTCGGAATACCTGGTATGATTCTCAGAACCATAGGATAAATTAAGCTATTGACTTACCCGTTTGACTCTCAAAGAACGTGGTATCGATCTTGAACGGTTTGACGCCTGACTTTCTAATTGAGACATGAAATTAAGGTGCCAGCCGCTATATTCAATACTCATTTATTTCTCTGGATACGGAGGTATACTCTCAATACAGCGGTTTTGCGTCTCCGAAGGTCTGGCCTCAGTAAAATGATTGACACAATACCAATAAGTATCTTTCTACAACTGCTTGAATATGTACGTTAACATTTACATCGCGAACGAGGGTATCAATTGCCATCACTGTTCAGCGGATTTAATCCCCGAATACCTGCGTTTATCTCTCAGAATGACAGGATAGGTGGAGCTACTGACTTAGTTGTGCGTCTCCCTCAGAAGGTGGTAACCTTCTCGAACGGTTGGACCCTCGATCTTCTGACCCATACAAGACGTTAAGCTGCCCGTTACTAAAAGGAATACTAATTTCGTTCACCGAACCCGAACTTATACACTCGCTGAGGCCGGTGAGGATCGCGGAAGTAGACGCCTTCCGTAGAACGTTTGACCTTGCACCAATTGGTATCGCTCTCGAACGGTACTACTTTAACATTCATACCGTGAATTAAGGTGTCTATTGCCAAAACTGTTCAGCCTATTTACTCCCTGAGTAATTGGTTTGGGTCTCGGAATCACAGGCTGAGGGAAGCTATTGAGTTAGATCTGCGACTGGCAGAAAAGGTGGTAACATTCTCCAACGGTTTGACTCTCTATGTTCTAATTCATGAACGAAACTAAAGAGCCCGTCACCAAAATGTTTACTAGACTGACTCTATGAACATGATGTTATACCGAGGATACTGTGGGGTTATATTCTCGGAAGGTAAGGTATCCGTTAAAGAGTAATACGTTATACCAGATGGTGGCATTCTTAAACGGTTTGACGCTCTACTTTAATATTCATACCGAGAATTAAGGTGTCAATGGCCAATACTGTTCAGCGAATTTATGCCTGGAATTCCAGGCTTGACTCTCGGAACCACAACTATAGTTGATGTTATTGACTCAGACGTTCGACTCTCAAAGACGGTGGTAATCATCTCGTACGGTTTGACACTCGATCTTCTAATTCATATATCAAAATAAGGAATGCCTCTGCTACAATGTCTTCCAATTTCGTTCCGTGAGCACGAAGCATGACACTTGCTAAGGCGTGTTATGTTGTAGGAACTAAAGGTGTCTGGTAAGGAATATGACATAATATTAATGGGTAACGTTCTCCAGCGGCTTGACGCCGTACATTAATATTCATATAGGTAGCTGAGGCGTTTACTGCTAATACTCATCGCGAGTTCCCTCGTGGAATACCTGATTTGCCTATCGGAACCACTGGATAGCTGCAGCTATTGACTTAGCTGTGCGAACCTCAAAGGTGGTGGTAACGTTCTGGAACAGTTTGCCCCTAGATCTACTAATTCATACATGAAATTATGGTGGCCGCTACGAAAATATATACTAATTTTTTCTCTGAACACGTAGTTAAACTCTCGATACAGCGGGTTGGGTTCTCGGAAGGAAAGTTATTGTGTAAAAAATATGACTTTATGCCATTTGGCAATGATGACCGTAGGATTGTCTATCAACCTCAATATTCATGCAGGGAATTACGGTGTCCACTACCAATTGTGTTCAGTGTATTTAATCTCGGAATAGCTGGGTTGACTCTCGCTATAACTAGATAGGTGAAGCTATTTACTTAGCCGTTCGATGGTAGCAGTGTTCGCGAGCGGTATGGCCCTCAATCCTATAATTCATGCATTAAATTATGGTGCGCGTCACTAAAATGTATACAAATTTGTTTCGCTGCACACATTGTTATACCCACGATACTGTGGCTTATGTCCTCGGAAGGTAATGTATCCGGTAAAGAGAATGACGTTTGTTACCGTTCACAAATGGTTTGACGCTCTACTTTAATATATGAACCGTGAATAAAAGTGTCTATTGCCATAACGATTCAGGGCACTTGCTCCCGGAATGCCAAGTTTGACACTCCGAATCACTGGATAGGTGAAGTTATTCACTTAGCCGTTCGAATGACATAGAAGGATGTAACGGTCCCGAACGGTTTGACTCTCGATTTTCTAATTCATACATTAAATTAATGTGCTTGTCGCTGAAACGTATTCCAATTGATCCCACTGAACACGTTGTTATTTTCTCGATACGGCAGATTAGATTCACCGCAGGTAACGCTTCCGGTAAAATCTTGACTCGATTCAAGTTGGTATGGCTCTGAAATGGTTTGGCGCTCTGCTTTAGTATTCAAGCCATCATATATCGTGTCTAATGCCAATACTTTACAGGGGATCAACTCCCGGAATATCTGGTTTGACTGTCGGAATCACAGGATAGGTGATGCTATTCAAGTAGCAGTGAGACTCTCAAGCAATGTGGTACCGTTCTGGATCGGTCTGACTCTCGGTTCTGATATGTATATATAGAAATATGATGTGCGTCTGCTATGTGTCTACTAATTAGTTTCCGAATAAATTGAACAAGACACTCCGTACACCGTGCTAGGCTTCTCGGAAGGTAAGGCCGTCGTTAAAATGTTTGGCTCTACACGAATAACTAACGTTCTACAAGGTTTTGACGCTCTACTGCAATATTCAGTTCACGAACTAAGGTGTCTATTACCAAAACTCGTAAGCGGATTTTATCCTGGAATACCTAATTTGACTGTCCGAACCAATGGACAGATGATTCTTTTGACTTAGCCGCTCGTCTCCAGCAGAAAGTGGCAAAGTTCTCGAGCGGTTTGATACCCAATCTTCTAATTCGAACATGAAATTATGGTGCATGTCACTAAAATGTATAATAATATGCATCTCTAATAACGGCGTCATACTCTTCATTCTCGGGTGGTTAGGCCTTGGGTAAGAAGTTACACTCTATACCAATACGTAACGTTCGACAACCGTTTGCCTCTGCACATTAATATTTATACTATGAAATAGGGTATTTATTGCCAATAATGTAATGCAGACTGACTTCCGGAGTGCTAGGTTTGACGCTTGGAACCACAGGATAGGTGAACCTATTGACTTAACCGTTTGAATCTCAAGGAGGATGGTAACTTTCGCGAACAGTTTGGCACTCGATCTTATTCATACACGGAATTAAGGTGGCGGTCACTGTCGCCTAAGGCGATAAAACGATTGAATTTATACCAATTGGTATGGCTCTCGAACGGTTTGTCGCCCTGCTTTAATACACATGCCGTGAATTACAGTGTCCACTGCCAATGCAGTACAGCGGATTCAGACCGGGGATACCTGGCTTGTCTCACGGGATTGAGGAATAGGTGAAGCTGTTGACTAAACTATTCGAACGTCAAAGAAGATGGTAGCGATCTCGAACGGTTTGACACTCGACCTTCTACTTCATATATGAAATTATGGTGCCCGTCGTTCAAATATGTACTTATTTGTTCCTCTGAACACCATGATGTTATATTCTCGGTACACCGTGTTCAGGTTTCGCAGGGTATGCTGTTTAGTAAAACGTTCAGTTAAGGTTTATACAAATTGGTAGCGCTCGCAAACGGATTGACGCGCTACTTTAATATTTCCTCCGTAAATTAAGGTGTCTACAGCCAATACTGTACATCATATTCACTCCAGGAATACCTCGTTTGCCTCTCGGTATCACAGGATATGTGAAGCCGTTCTCTTCTCAAAGAAGGTCGTAACGTTCTTGAACGGTTTGACGTTCGATTCTGCTATTCATGCATGAAATTACGTTGCCCGTCTGCTAAAACATCCACTAATTTGTTTCCATCGACAACGAGTAAGATACTCACTACAGCGGGTTAATATTCTCGGCAGGTGAGGTATGCGATAAAAAGAATGACTTTATACGAATTGGCTATGACCTCCGACGGTTTGTCGCTCTACTATGACCTTCATGCCGTGCATAAAGGCGTCTATGGCCAATAGTGTTCAGCGGATTTACTCTCGGTATAATTGCTATGGCTGTCGGAATCATAGGGTAGGTGAAGCTGTTGACATACACGTTCGATTCGCAATGAAGGTGGTAACGTTCTCGAACGGTTCGACCCTCGATATTCTATTTCATATATGACATTAATATTCCCGGCACTAAAATGTGCACTTACTTGCGTATCTCAACACGAAGTATTCCACTCAATACAGCAGGATACGTTATAGGAGGGTAAGGACTTCGGTAAAAAGTTTGACTCTGTAGCAAAAGGTATCGATCTACAACAGTTTGACTCTGTACTTTAAAATTTTACTGTGAAATTGAATGTATAGGGCCAAAATTCTTCAGCGTGCTTACTCCCGGAGTCAATCGATTGACTCTCGGGGTCACAGGATAGGCGAAGCTGTTGATCTAGCCGTTCGAGTCCTATAGAAGCTGGTATCGTTTTGTAATGGTTTGACAATCGATATTGTAATTCATACATGGAATTATGGTGCCGGTCCCTAAAATATTTACTAATATGTCGCTCTGCATACCATGTTTTACTCGCGATACAGGGGGACAGATTATAGGAATGTAGGGCATTCGGTGAAAAGTGTTACTCTATACCAATAGGTAAGGTTGTGCAATGCTTTGATGTTCTACTTTAATATTCATACCGTGAACTATAGGGTCCATTGGTAATAGTGCGCAGTGGATTGACTCCCGGGATACCGGGCTTGACTGTAGGAATGACACGATGGGTAAAGCAACTGACCTAGCCGTGCAACACTCAAAGAAGGTGGGATCGTTCCCGATTTGTTTGACTCTAATCATCTTTGTTGATATATGAAATTAAGGAGCCCCTCACTAAAATGAATACTAATTTGTTTCTCTGAACACGAAGCAAGACACTCCCTGCAACCGGATAAGTTCTCGGAAGGTAAGGTTATCTGTGAAAAGAATGGCTACATATAAATTGGTAACGTTCACAGACGATTTGAATCTCTACCTTAATATTCAAACTGTGAATTGGGGTGACTATTGCCAATACTGATCAGCAGATTTATTTCTGGAATACATGGTTTGACTATCGGAATCGCAGGATAGGTGTAGCATATGACTCAGCAGTTCGCCTCTCTCAGAAGGTGACAACGTTCTCGAGCGGTTTGGCACTCAATCTTCTAATTCAAACATGAATCTGAGGTGACCATCACTAAAATTTCTACTAATTCAATCCTCTGAACACGAAGTTATACTCCCGATACAGTGTGTTCGTTTTTCGGAGGGTAAGGTCTTCGGTAAAACGATACACTTCATAGCAATTGGGAACGTTCTCAAACGATTTGACGCTCTATTTTAATATACAAACCGTGAATTAAGGTGTCCATTACCAATACTGTTCAACGGATTAACTCCAGGAATACCTGGTATGACCCTCGGAAACAGAATATCTTGTGCTATTGACTAAGCAGTTCGAATCTTATAGGTGGTAGTAACGGTACCGATTGGTTTGACCCACGGTTTTCTGATTCATACATGAAATGGATGTTCTCGGTCCTAAAACATATGCTAATTCGTCCTACTTACACAATGTTATTCTCTCGATATAGCAGGATAGTTTTTCGGAGAATTGTCACCTTCTTTAGGTAACGAACGGTTGAGTCAATAGCTACACCTAATCTGTGATTCCGGAAGCCAAACAAGGTATTCCGGGAGAAAATTTGCCGCACAGCATTGGTATTGGACGCCTTATTTCACGCCTTGAATTTTAATGTCGGGCGACAAACCATTGGAAAACGTAACAAATTTGTATCGAGTTAAACCTTTTACTGTAAGCCTTACTTGCGGTGAATCAAACTCGCTGTGTCGAGAGTATAACTTCGTGTTCACTGGAAAATATTAATATAAATTTTACTGACAGGTACCTATATTATATGTATCAATAAAAAAGATTGAGCGTCAAAACGTTGCAGAACGTTACAACTTTTCTTGAGAGTCGCACAAGTAACTCAATAGCTTCACCTATGGTGTGATGGCGAGAGTCAATCCCGGTATTCCGTGATTAAATGCACTGAACAGATTTGGAAATGGACACATTAATTCACTGCATAAGAATTCAGGTTGTTAGACAAACCGTCGGACAACATTGCCAAATGGTATAAAGTCATTCTCCTTACACAATACATTACCCTCCGTGAACACAACCCGCTGTATCTAGAGTATAACTTCGAGGTCAGAGAAAAAATGAGTATCAATTTCAGTGACGGTCTTCTTAATTTCATGTATGGATTAGTAGCTCGAGAGCCAACCCTTTCGAGATCGATACCACCTTCTTTGAGAGTCAAACAGCTATGTCAGTAGCTTAATTTATCCTATAAGTTCCAGAACCAAACCGGGTATTCCGGGATAAAATGCACTGCTCAGTACTGGCAATAGATACCTGAATTCATAGTTTGGATTTTAAGTAGAGCGTCAATCTGTTTGAGAACGTTACTAATTGACATGAAGTCGATCATTTTACTGATGACCTTACACTCCGTAAGCCTAACGCGCTGTATCGATAGTATAACACCGCGTTCCGACGAACAAGCTACTGTATATTTTAATCATGGGCACAATAAATTGATGTTTACATTAGATGACCGTGGGCGAACCGTTCGAGAACGTTATCACTTGTAATCGAGTCGAACCTATCAAGCAAGACCATCCCATACGAAAACCAGAACCGCTGTAGCAAGTGTCTTGCTTAGTATTCACAGAATCAAATTAGTAGACATTTCATCCGGCGGTCACCTCAATTTCACGTATGGATAGGAAGATCGAGAGCCGAACCGTTAGCGAAAGTCAACGACTTTTCTGACAGTCGAGCATCTAAATCAACATAAAACATCCTGTGATTCCTATATTCAAACCAGGTATTTCGGGAGTTAATCCGCCTTACTGTATTGGCAATAGACGCCGTAATTCGTGGTACGAATATTGATGTCTAGAGTCAAATTCTTCATGAAATTTACCACTTGCTATGGTGTCCATCGAATGGAGTACTTATCCAATCAATTATGTGAGATTATAGCAAGTTTAACAAAATGTTGTTAAAAATGTAAACTCAACTAATTCTAAAGTCATTTCTTCTAAGAAGTATACTTTTTGATATTAAAAACTGGAAATTTTGAGAAATAATGAGAATATCAGAACCCTGAAGTACAGTATGTATAAATAAATGGGAGACTGGGGTAATATGCATGGCCTGCAAAACCATGGTTAAAGAAATTATCGAAGAACATCCAGTAGTGCCACGCCGCCCTGC
>NIJG01000920.1:45469-62997 GCA_002201625.1 Euglossa dilemma | reverse complement strand
CATACAAAATTAAGTTTAACGAAATTAGCTACGACCTTCCAGTAGTGCCGCTTCGATCTGCCGTACGCAAATACAGGACATCGCCATTAGTGTCTCCCCGGCAGCGTAAGTACGTATACAGACAATCATATTGAATACGAATAAGATCATCACAATAATGTCATAAATGTAGTCACAACAAATTCCAATGATGCTTTTGCTATCAAACACAATTTCTTCATCGAAAAATTGAAAATGTCGAAGAAAATCGAAAATATCATAACAGTAAATGACAGTATATATAAATAAATGCAGACTGGAAAAAATGCATGCGGTACAATATCCAGGTTAGAGAAATTAGCGAAGATCACACAGTACTGCTGCTTTGCTCTGCCGTACGCCACTACAAGACATCACCAGTCGTGTTACACTGGTACCGAACCATCGTATAGAGACAATCATATAAAACAACAACAAGTTTATCAGAATAATGTTATAAACGAATACTCGATTAATTCGAAAGGCACTGTTACTCAAAACACAATTTCTGAAAATTAAAATTGAAAATTACGAAAAAAAATCGAAAATATCACAACAGTGAATTACAGTATGCATAAGTAAATGGAGTACTGGGAAAAAATGTATACGGTACAAAATCATGGTTAAATAAATTAACGAAGATCTTCGAGCAGTGCCGTTCCGACCATATGAACGCAACAATAGCATAATTCCAGCCGTGTCGTGCAGGAACCGAAGGTACGTATACAGACAACCGTATAAAATAGCAATATGTCTAACAAAATATTGGCATACACGTACACACAACTATTTCCAGATAGAATTTTACTAAGAAATACAATTCCATACATAAATATTGAAAATTTCGAACAAGAACGAAAATATAACAACAGTGAATTGAAGTGTCTATAAATAAATAGAAAACAGTGACAGAATGCATATGGTACAAAATCATGGATAAAGAATTGACTGAAACCATACAGTAATGACGCTTCGAGCTGCAGCGTACAACTACAAGACCTAGATGTAACTTCATCTAACCTGTGAGAGCATGAGTATAAGCAGCCATTCCGGACGTAAATCCGCTGAACAGTATTGGCAATAGACACATTAATTCGCGGGATGAATATTAATGTAGAGCTTCAAATCGATTGAGAGCGTTACCAATTCGTATAAAGTCAAATGTTCTACCGATGGCCTTACATTCCGAGAACCACAACGGCTTCATCGAGAGTATAAGTTCGAGTTCACAGAAAAAAACTAGTATTCAGATTAGTGACGAGTACCTCAACATCATGTATGAATTAGAAAATCGAGTTTTACACCGCTCGTGAACGTGGCCATCTTCTGTGAGGGACAAACGGCTGAGTCAATAGCGTCACCTATCCCGCGATTAGGAGAGTCAATCCAGGTATTTCAGGAATCAATCCGCTGTACACTATTGGCAATGGACATCTTAATTCTCAGTTTGATTATCGCAGTAGAGAGTCAATCTGTCTGAGAGCGGTACCCATAGGTATAAACCCAAACGTTTTACCGAAGACCTTTCTCTCCGAAATCTAACCCGCTGTATCGAGAGTATATTATTGTGTTCAGTAGCATAAACTAGTATACGTTTTAGCGACAAGACCATTAATTTCCATTACGAATAAGAAGATCGGGGATTAAACTGCGCGATACCGTTACTACCTTCTATGAGAATCGATCGGCTAAGTCAATAGCTTCATATATCCTGTGATTCCAAGAGACAAACCAGGTACTCCGGGAATGAATCCGGTGCACAATTTTGCAATATACACCTTAATGCTCGATATGAATATTGAAGTAATGAGTCAACCCGTCGGAGAAATTTACATATTCGTATAAAATCATTCTTCTTACTGAATAGATTACTTTATGAGAACCTAACCCGCTGTTGCGTGTGTCCAACGTATTGTTCACGGCAATTTTTAATTTTTTCATTATTAATGTAGAAACCGAGAATCAAACCGCTAGAGGTCGGTTCCAGAGTGTAGCGGCTGAGTCAATAGCTTCACCTATATTTGTGATTCCGATAGTCAAGCCTGGTACTCCAGAAGTAAATCCTCTGAAAAGAATTGGCAATAGACACCATAATACACGGTTTGCATATTAAAGTAGAGCACCATACCCTTTGAGAACGTTACGAATTGCTATAAGGTCAAACGCATTACCGGGGACAATATCATCCGAAAAAATAACACTCCGTATTGAGGGAATAGCTTCGAGTTTATATAAATACATTTGCATGCAATTCAGTGACGGCACGTTAAATTCGTGAATGAATTAAAATATCGAGGGTCAAAGAGTTCCAGAACGTTAGCAACTTTTTTGAGAGCCGAAGGGTTAAGTCAATAGCTTCATCCATCCTGTGACTCGGAGAGTCAAACCAGGTATTCCGGGAGTTAGTCCACTGAAGAGTATTGGCAATTGACTCCTTGGATAACGGTGTTGAATATTGAAGCAGACCGTCAAACTGTCACAGGACGTTACCTATTGGTATAGAGTCAAGCAATTCACCAATAGACATACCTTCTGGGAAGCTAACCCGCCCTTTCGAGAGTATAACATCGTGTTCAGAAAAGGAAATTATTCCTCATTTCTGTGTCGGGTTCCTTAATTTCATATATGTGATAGAAGATCGAGGGACAAAACCTTTCGAGCACGTTGCCACCCTCTTTAATGTTCGATCAGCTATGTTAATAGCTTCACATATTTTGAGTTCCGAGACTCATGCCAGGTATTCCGTGAGTAAATCCGCTGAACAGTATTGGCAATGGGCACATTAATTCGCGGGTTGAATATTAATGTAGAGCTTCAAATCGATTGAGAGCGTTACCAATTGGTATAATGTCAAACGTTTTACCGACTGCCTTATCTTCCACGAACATCAGCGGCTTCATCCAGAGTATAACTTCGTCTTCAGAACAAGAAATAGGTCTTCATTTCAGTGTTGAGTGCCTAAACTTCATGTATAAATTAGAAGATCCATTGTCAACCCACACGGGAACGTAGGAATCGTCAGTAAGATATGTACATCTAAGTCAGTAGCCTCACCTAGCCTGCGATTCCGAGAGTTGAAGTAGGCATTCCGGGTGTAAATTCGCTAAACAATATTGGCCATAGATACTTTCATTCTCGCTATGGATATCAAAGTAGAGAGTCAAACAGTTTGAGAACGTTACCAAATGCAATAACGACATACTCTTCTTTGCGTACATTTCCTTCCGACAACGTAATCCGCTGCATCGAGGGTATAACTTCGTGTTCAGCGATACAAATTAGGTGATGATTTAGTGACGGTCACCTTAATGTCATGTATGAATTAGAAGATGTAGTGTCACATCATTCGATTGCGTTACGGCCATTTGTGAGAGACGAACGGCTAAGTCAATAGCGTCACCTATCCTTTGATACCGAGAGTCAAACCAGGTATTACCGGTGTAAATGCGCTGTCAAGTATTGGTAACGGACACCTCCATTCACGGCTTGAATATTATAATAGAGCGCAAAGCCGTTTGAGAACGTTAGGAATTCCGCTCAAGCCAAAGGCTTTACGGAAGGCCTTACTCTCCGAAAAACGAACCCGCTGCACCGAGATTATAACTTCATGTTCAGAGAAGCACATTGGCACACATTTTAGTAATGGGCACCATAGTTTCATGTATGAATTAAAAGATCGATGGTCAAACCGTTCCAGAACGATACTCCGTCCGTTGAGAGACAAAAAGCTAAATCATCAGCACCACCTGACCTATTATTCCGCGAGACAAACCATGTATTCCGAGAGTAAATGCGCAGGATAGTATTCGCAATAGACGCCCTAATCCACGGGGCTAGTATTAAAGCAATGTGTCCAACCGCTGAAGGACGTTCCTTATTGGTATAGGTTCAAACTTTCAACCGATGCCATATATTCCGAAAAGCCAACCTGCTATATCGAGAGTATAACTTCGTGGTTAGAGATAAAGATTAGTATACATTTTAGCGACGAGCACCTTTCTTTCATGCATGGATTAAAAGTTTGAGGGTCAAACCGATCGAGAACGTTGCAACGCTCTGTGAGAGTCGAAAGGCCAAGTTAGTAGCTTCAGCTATCTTGTGCTTTGCGTACGGCTAAGTGAATAGCTTCTCCTATCCTTTTTTTCCGAGAGTCAGACCAGTAATTTCGAGCGTCTATCGGCTGTATAGTATTAGCAACAGACAACTCAATTCGCAGTATAAATAGTAAAAGACAGAGTCATTCCGTTGTAGAACGTTACTAACTGGTATGGAGTCAAACTTTTTACAGAAAGCCTTACATTCCGTGGAGATAACCCGCTATATCGTGATTATAGCAACGTGTTGCGAGATGCAAGTTAGTATACGTTTTCTGACTGACACCTTATATTCATTAATGAGTTTGAAGGCAGATGGCCAAACCGTTCGAGGTCGTTACCACATTCGGCGAAAGCCGTACGGCTAAGCCTATAGCTTTACACATTCTGAGATCCCAAGAGTCAAGTATTCCTGGAGTAAATCGGCTGAACAGTATTGGTAGTGGTCACCCTATTCCACGTTTTGAGTACTTAAATAGAGCGTATAACAGTTTGAGAATGTTACCAATTTCTTTAAAGTCAAATGCTTTTCCGAAGGCCATACCCTCGAAAAGTCTGACCCGTTGTATCGAGCATATAACTTCGTGTCCAGAGAAAGAAACTAGTATTCATTTCAGTGACGGCACGTCAACTTCATGTGAATTTGAAGATTGATGGCCCAACTGTTCGAGCCCAACTGTTACCACCCTCTTTGAGAGCCGAACTGATACGTCAATAGCTTCTCTAATTCCGTGATTCAGAGATGCAAACCAGGTATACCGAAAGTATATCCGCTCAGCAGTATTGGCAATAGAAACCTTACTTCACGATTTGAAAATTAAAGCAGACCGTCAAACCATTGTTGAATGCTGCATACTGGTATACAGTTAAACATTTTACCGATAGCCTAACCTTCGGCGAAACTAACCCTCCGCTTCGAAAGTATATCTTCGTGTTCAGAGAAGTAAATTATTATTCATTTTAGTGACCGGTTCCATAATTTCAATATGAATATGAAGATCGCGGGTGAAACCGTTCTAGAAAGTTGCCACCTTCTTCGAGATTCGAACGGGTAAGTCTATAGCTTCATATATCCTGAGATTCCGAAAGTCAAGCATGATATTACGGGAGTAAATGCGCTGTACAGTAATGGCAATAGATACCTTAATTCACGGATTGAATAATACAGTAGAGCGTCAGACAGTTTGAGAACGATACCACCCTTTCTGAAGGTCGAACGGATAGGTCAATAGCTTCACCCATCCTGCGATTCCTAGCGCTAAGCCAGGCTTTCCAGGAATAAATGCGCTGATCAGTATTAGCAATAAACATCTTCATTCGCTGTATGAATAATACAGTAGTAGGTCAATCCGAAGGGAGATCATAAAGTTATTATACTTAAATTCTCTTTACCGAATACCTTCCCTTATCAGAACCTACCTCGCAGTAGCGCGTGACTTGCTTATTGTTCACAGATACAAATTAGTCGACATGTGAGCAGCTGGACGCCACATTTCCATGTATAAATAGCAAAATCGAACGTGAAACCGTTAGAAAACGGTACCATCTTCTTTTGGAGTCGAACGGCTAAGACAATAGCTTCATTTATCTTGTGATTCCTAGAGTTAAATGATGTATTCCGGGAGTTATTGCGGTAAACAATATTGGCAATAGGCACCTCAGTATACGGTAAGAATATTGAAGCAGGCCGTCAAGCCGTTGTTGAGCAATACCTATTCGAGTAGGGTTATATTTCTCACCGAACGCCATACACACCGCAAACCTCAACAACTTCATCGAGAGTATACCTTCGTGATCAGATAAAGATGTTAGTCTTAATTTCACTGACGGCACCGTTACTTCATGTATAAGTTAGATGATCGGAAGTCAACCCGATCGAGAACGGTAGCACTTTCTGTGAGGTACGAGCAGCTAAGTCAATAGCATCATATATCCCATGTTTGCGAAATATAAACCAGATAATCCGGGAGTAAATTCTCATTACAGTATTGACAATATTGATTTCAATTCGGGGTTTAAATATTAAAGCAGGCCGTTAAGCCGTAGTAGAACATTACATGCTCATGTAGGGTTAAATTTCTTACAGAATATCTTACCCTCCGATGGAGGTATCAGCACTTTGGAGAGTATAACAGTATGTTCAGAGGTAGAAACATGTAAACATTTTAGTGACGAGCACCTTAATGTCATGCATGAACTGAAATATCGAGAGTCGAACCACTCGTGAAGGTTGCCACATTCTGAAAGAGACGATATGGTAAGTCAATATTTTCACGTATCCTCCGATTGAGAAAGTCAAACCAGGTATTCAGGGAGTAAATCCGCTGTACAATATTGTCGTTATACTCCCTAACTCCAGGCTTAAATATTAAATTGCAGAGTGAAACCGTTGTCGAACATAACGAATTGGCATAGATTCAAATTTTTCTACTCAGGCCTTACCTTCCGATTCCCTAACCTGCTGTATCGATTGTCAAAGTTCGTGTTTCAGCAAACAACCTGTTATTCTGTTTTGTGATGGGCACCTTCATTTCATGTATGAATAAGGAGATCGGTATGCATGCTGTTCCAGAAAGATACAACTATCCGTTAGATTCGCACAGCTAAGTCAATAGCGGCGCCTAGCCTGTGATTCCAAGCTCCGAACCAAGTATTCCTGGAGTGAATCCGTTGTTCACTATAGGCAATAGACACTTTAAATTATTTTATGAAAATTAATGTACGTAGTCAAACAGTTGGAGAATATAACTAGATACTACAGAGTCAGAGATTTTACCTGATACATAACCAATCAAGATCCTATCCCACTGCAGGAAGTGTCTTTCTTAGTGCACACGGAAAAAAACAAGTAGATGTTTTAGCAGACGGACATCTCATTTTCATGTATGAATCGAACAATAAGGAACCAATCCGTTAGAGAGAGTCCCCACCTTCTTTGGGAGTCGAACGGCTAAGTTTGTAGCTTCACCTACACCGTGATTCCGAAAGCCAAACTGGGTAATCTGGGAGAAAATCCGCAGAAGGCAATTGTCAATAGACACCTTAATTCGCGGTATAAATATTAAAGCAGACCGTTCAGCCGTAGTTGAAAATAACCCATTGGTGTAGATTCAAACCTTTTACAGTAAGCGTTGCCTTCGGAGTGCCTTACCCGCCGTATCGAGAGTTGGACTTCGTATTCAGAGATGGAAATTAGTCCTCATTTCAGTAGAAGGGCACCATAACCACAGGAATGAATTAAAAGATCGAGAGTCAGACCGCTCGAGTACGATGACACGTTCTGTGAGGGACGAACGGCTAAGTGAATAGCTTTACCTGTCCCGAGATTCCGAGAGTCATACTAGGTATTCTGGGATTAAATCGGCTGAACAGTGTTGGCCACAGACACCCTAATTCACGGATTGAATCTTAAACTACTTCGTGAATTCATTGTAGAACGATACAAATTGCTATAAGGTGAAATGTTTTACCGAAGGCCTGACCCTGCAAGAAACATTCAGTGGAGCGAACTAGTGTACATTTTAGTAACGAGCACCTTCATTTTATGCATGAATTAGAAGATCCATGGTCACTCGTTTCGAGAATGTTACCACCTTACTTGAGAGTCGCACAGCTAAGTGAATTGCTTCACCGATCCTGCGATACTGTCAGTCACACCAGGTACTGCGGAAGTAATTCGGCTGAACAGTATTGGCATTGACGCAGTAATTCACAGTATATACATTACGGTAGAGAGTCAATCCGTTTGATAATGCTTCCAATTCCTATAATGTCAAACGCTTTACTCAAGACCTTACCCTCCGGAAGCATATCGCGCTGTACCGAGCGTATAATGTCATGTGCATGGGAACAAATTAGTATACATTTTAGAGCCAGACACCTTAATTTCATGTACGAGTTAGAAGATCGAGTATAAAACCGTACGTGAATGTAACCAGCACCTTTCAGGGTCGCAGAGCTACGCCAATAGCTTCACCTATCCTGTGATTCCGAGAATCTAATCAGGTAGTCCAAGAATAAATTCCAATCGCAGTATAAGAAAGGGACACCTTAACTCACGGTATGAAAATTAGTGCAGAGCACCAAACTGTGTGAACGTTACCAGTTGGTATAAAGTCAAACGTTTTACCAAAGACAATACCTTCCGAGAGCCGAAGCCGCTGTATCGACAGTCTAAATTGGTGTTCAGAGAAGCGAGCTACTATTTCCTATAGTGCCGAGCACTTTAATTTCATGTATAAATAAGAATCCACATTCAAATCGTTGGAGGGCGTTACCACCCTCTTAGATAGTCGAACGTACATGTCAATGACTTCACATATCCCGTGATACCGAGAGACAAACCAGGCATTGAGGGAGAAAATCTGCTGTACACTGCATAAACTCCAGAGTCGAACCGTAGTGGAACGTTACTTTTTGGTGTCGGGTCTAACTTTCTACCGGCGGCCATATCTTCCGAGTGGCTAACCCACTGTATCCGGCGTATAACTCTCTGGCCAGAGAAACATATTGGTATACACATGCGGGACGGGAAGCTTAATTTGATGTTTGTAATTGAAAATCGACGGTCAAACCATTCGATCCAGGATACTGCCATCGTCGGGAGTCGAAAGGTCATGTCAATAGCTTCACCTACCCTGTGATTCAGATAGCCAAATCAGTTTTTCCGGGAGTGAGTCCGCTGTGCAGTATTGGCAATAGACACCTTCATATATGGTATAAATATTAAAGTAGAAGGCCATTTCGTCGTAGAATAATATCAATTGGTGTAGTGTCTTTCTTTTTACTGAATACGATACCTTCCTAGAACATAACGCGCCATAGCGAGTGTCATGCTTACTGCTCACGGAATCAAGGTAGTAAACATTATAGCAGAGGAATAGCTTATTATGATATATGAATTACAAGATCGAGCGTCAAACCGTACGAGGTCATTACCACCGTCTTTGAGAGTCAAACGCCTGAGTCAATAACATCAACTAAAGTTGTGATTCCGAGAGTCAAGCCTGGAATTCCATGGGTAAAACCGCTGAACAGTATTGGCAATTGACACCTCAATTCTCGGTATGAATATTAAAGTATAGCGTCAAACCGTTTAATAATGCTACCAACTGGTATACCATATAACTCTTTAACGGATACCTTACTTTCCGAGAATATAACACCGCAGTATCGTTGGTACAACATCGCGTTCACAGAATCAAATTAGTAAACATTTTCGTGACGGGATCGTTAGTTTCGTCTTTGAATGAGAAGATCGAGTGACAAAGCGTTGGAGCTCGTTTCCAGCTTCTTCGAGAGCCGAACAGCTGCGTCAACAGTTTCAGCAAGAGTCGTGATTCCGAGAGTCAGGCCTGGCATTCCAGGAGTAAATCCGCTGAACAGTATTTGCAATAGACACGTTAATTCACGGTTTAAATATTAAAGTAGACAGTCAATTCGTTAGAGAACATAACCTATTCTAATAATGTCATACTATTTGACGAGTACCTTTCCATTCTAGAACCTTACCCGCTGTACCGAGAATCATACTTAATGCCAATTAAACCAATCATTACATTTTTAGTAGACGAACAGCTTTGTTTAATATATGAATAGCAAGATCGATAGTGAAACCGTTGCAGATCGATTCCACCTTCTTTAAAAGCTCCACATCTAAGACAATAGCTTCTCCCATTGATTGCGAGAGTCAATCCACGTATTTTAGGCATAAATGCGCTAAACAATATTGGCAATAGATACCGTAATTCGCAGCATGAATATTAAGGTTGAGAGTCACACCGTCGGAGAACATTACCAATTGGTAGAAAGTCATTCTTTTTAACTTATACCTTACATTTCGAGAAGGCAAGCAGCCGTAGGGATTGTCTCGTTCTGAGTAGTCAGAAGAGAATGAGTAAACATTATAGCAGAGGTATACCTTATTCTGATATACGAATTTGAAGATCGAGTGTCAAACGCTTCGAGAACGTTAGATCATTCCTTGAGAGAAGGACGGCTAAGTCAATAGCTTCACCTATTCCATCATTCCAAGAGACAATCCATGTATTTCTGGAGTAAATCCGCTGAACAGAATTGGCTTTAGACACCCTATTTCATGGTGTAATATTTAGGTACAGAGTCAATCCGCTTGCGAACGTTATCAATCGGAATAAAGTTAAACGTTTTACTGAATCCCTTATCCTCCGAAAGCCTAACGCATTTTATCGAGAGTATATCATAGTTTTCAGAGGAACAGATTACAATACATTTTAGTGGCGGGCACCTTAAATTCATGTCTGAATATAAAGATCGAGAGTCAAACCGTTGGAGGCCGTTACCACATTCTTTGAGAGACGCACAACTAGGTCAATAGCTCCACATATGCTGTGACTCGGAGAGTCAAACCATGTATTCCTGAAGTAAATCCGCAGGACAGTATTGGCAATAGACACCTCAACTCACTATATGAATATTATATTACAGCGTCAGACCACTTGTGAACTTTACCAATTAATATTACGTCATATTCCTAACCAGACACATTTCCTTCCTAGAACCGAACCCGCTGTAACGAATGTCATGTTTACTGCTCACGGAAGCAAATTTGGAGACATTTTAGGAGACCGACAACACCTTCTTCATGTATGAAATAGAAGGTCGTGTGACTAACCGTTCGAAAGCGTTATCAGATTCTTCGAGAGTCTCACAGCTAAGTCAGAAGTTTCACTATTTCTATGATTCGGAGAGACAAACGAGGTATTCCTGGAGTAAGTCCGCTGACGAGTATTGGCAATTGACACCTCAATTTACGCTTTGAATACTAAAGTAGAGCGTCAATTCGATTGAGAACGTTACCAGTTGCTGTAAAGTCAAACGTTTTGCCGAATACCTTACCCCCTGACAGACTATCCTGCTGTATCTAGAATATGACATCGTGTACAGACGCAAGAATTAGTATCCATTTTAGTGACGAAATCATTAATTTGAATCATCAATTATGAGATCGATGATCAAACCGTTCGAGAACGTAACCACCTGCTTAGAGAGCCGAATGCACAAGTCAATGCTCCACCTATCCTGTGATTCCGAGTGGCAAACAAGGTAATCCGAATGTAAATCCGCTGAAGAGTATTGGCAATTGGCACTTTAATTATCGTACTGATCGTCAAAGGTGAGCGTCAAACCGTCTTGGAACATTTTGAATTGCTGTAAAGTCATTGGACTTACCGAAAGCATTACAGCCGGAAAACTTAACCCGCCGTATCGAGAATATAACTCCGTGTTTAGAGAAACATTAGTATTCATTTTAGTGACCGCACCTTAAAATCATGCCTGAATTATGAAATCGATGGTTATACCGTTCCAGATCGATACCACACCCTTTGAGAGTTGAACGGCTAGATGAATAGCTTCACCTAACCTGCGATTCAGAGTGCCATATCCGGTATAGCGGCAGTAAATGCGATGAACTGTATTGGCAATTCACATCCTGTCCGCGGTATTAAGATTAAGGTAGGGAGTCATACCGTCGGAGACCATTACCAAATGGGATAGAATCATGCCGTTTTTAAATACCTTACCTTCCAATATCCAATCTTGCTGTAGCAGGTGTCCTGCTGAATGTAAACAGAAACAGATTAGTATGCATTTTAGTGGACGGACACCGCATGCTTGTGTTCAAATATCAGCATCGATACCCACAGCGTTCGAAATCGTTACCACATTCTTTCAGAGACGCACAACTAGGTCAATAGCTCCACCTATGATGTGGTTTGGTGAGTCAAACCAGGTATTCCGGGTGTAAATGCGCTGAACAGTATTGGCAATACACTCGTTAATTCACGGACGAAATTAAAGTAGGGAGTCAAGCCGTAAGTGAGCATTCCAAATTAGTATAAATTCATTAACCTTACCCAACAACTTTCCTTCTGAGAACCCGCGATTGTCTTGCCTAGTTTTTACAGGATGCAATCAGTAGTCATTTTAGCAGCGGACATTTTAGATTCATGCATGAATAGGAGGATGGAGTGTCAAACCGCTTGAGAAAATTACATCCTTTTTTGTAAGTCGCACAGCAAAGCCAATAGCTTCACCTATCATGTGATTCCTAGAGCCAAACAAGGTATTCCTGCCATAAATCCCCCGAATAGTATTGGCAATAGTGACCATAATACACGCCACGGGTACTAAAGTAGGGAGTCAAATTATCGGAGAACATTACCAATTGCTATAATGTCATTCCTTTAGCCGAATACATTATCGTCCGAGAACCTAATCCGCTGGACGAAGTGCCTTGCCTAGTGTTCACGGATGCAAACTAGAAGACATTTCAGCAGACGGATACCTTATTTTCATGTATGAATTTCAAGATTGTGAGTCAAACCTATCGGAACGTGTCGACCACTTTTGTCTGTCGCTAAGTCAATAGCTTCACCTCGCCAGTGATTCCGAGAGTCAAGCTAGGTATTTCGGCAGTAAGTCAAACCGTCGGGGAACGTTACCTGTGGGTATAAAGTCATTCTACTTACCGAATACGTAACTATCGGAGTAGCTACCCCGCTGGATCGAGAGAATTATTTCGTGCTCGGAGTAGCAAATTAGTATGCATATCAGTGACGAGCACCATCGTTTCAAGTATGAATTGGAAGATCGTGTGTCAAACCGTCCTAGAATGTTACCACCTTCATGGAGTATCGCACAGCTAAGTCAACAGCGTCACCTATCCTGTGAATCCGAGGGGTCAAGACAGACATTCCGGGAGTAAGGCCTCTAAAAACTATTAGCAATAGACACATCATTCCGCGGTATGTATGCTAAAGTGGAGAGTCAGTCCTTCGGGGATCATTACCAACTGGTATAAGGCCCTTCTTCCGAATACTTTTCCTTCTGTGAACATAACCCGCTGTATCGTGTGTATATCTTCGCGTTCAGAGAAGCAAATTAGTATACATTTTAATGACGGGCACCTTATTCACATATATGAATCACAAAATCGTGACTGAAGCCTATGGAGAACGTTACCACCTTCTATAAGTGTCGAACGGTTTTGTTAACACCTCCAACTATCTTGTGATTCCTAGAGTCAAACCAGGTTGTCCGTGGTTGAACCCGCTGTACAGTATAGGCATTAGACACCCTATAAAACGGAATAAATATTAAAATGCATGGTCAAGCCGTTGAAGAACGTTACCTATTTGTACGCAGTTAAATTTTTTACCGGATACCTTACCCTCTGATAACCTAACCCACCGTAGGCAGTGTCTTGCCTAGTGTTCACGGAAACATATTAGTAGATATCCTATCAGAGGGACACCTAGTTTTCTTGTATGAGCTGCAGCAACGAAAATCAAACAGTTCGAGAACGCAACGCCTTCTTTGCGAGTAGAACGGCTAAGTCAATAGCCACACATATCCTGTGATTCCGAAAGCCAAACCAGGTATCCGAGTGTAAGTCCGCTGAAGAGTATTGGCAATTGACACCCCACTTCACGGTTTGAATATTAAGGTAGAAGTTCAATCCGTCAGAGGACTTTTCCAAATGGTATAAAGTCAAACCTATTACAGGACACCTTGCTATCCAAGGCCCTAGCCCGCTGTAGCGCGTGTCATACTTAGTGCTCGCGGAAGCAGATTATTAGGTATTACAGCAGAAGCACACCTTATATCCTTGTATGAACGGAATAATCGAGAGTCGAACACATCGAGAACGATCCCACATTCTTTGAAAGTCGAACAGCTAAGTCACTATCTTCACACATCCTGTGATTCCGATAGACAATCCAGGTATTCCGACAGTCAGTCCGCTGTAGGCTATTGGAAATGAACATCTCAATTCACGGCTTGAATATCAAAGTAGAGCGCTAAACCGGCTGAGAACGTTACCAGATGGTATAGTGTCAAACGTTTTGCCGAAGACCTTACGCTCCGAGTACTTAATTCGCTGTATCGACAGTATAACTTCGTGATCAGAAATACAAATTAGTATACATTTTAGTGGCCGCCACATGAGTTTCATGTAGGAATGAGAAGATCGAAAGGCAAACCGATCCAGAACGATACCACCTTCCTCGTGAAATCGCACATATCGCACAATAGCTTCACCTATCCTGTGATTCCGACAGTCAATCCAGGTATTCCGGGAGTAAATCCGCAGACCAGCATTGGTAATGGACATCCCTCTTTCACGATTTGAATATCAAAACACAGCGTCAAGCCGTTTATGAACGTTACCAGTTTGTATCGAGTCAAACATTTTAACGAAGGCCGTACCCGCTGAAAAACTGAGCAGCAGTATCGAGAGTAAACCACCGTGTACAGGAAAACAAATTGGTATACATTTTAGTGACGTCCACCATCATTTCTGGTATGAATTCGATGATCGAGGGTCGAACCGTTCGAGATCGTTACAACCTCCTTTGGGAATCGAACGGCTAAGTCAATAGCTTCACCCATCCTGTGATTCCTAGAACCAAACCAGGCATTCTTGTAGTAAGTCCGCCGTACATCGGAGAACATTACTAATTTGTATGAAGTCATTCTTTTTACCGAGCACCTTGCCTTGCGAGAAACTTATCCGCTGTAGGGTCGTGACTTGCTTAGCGTTCACACAAACAAATTGGTAGACATTTCAGATGATGTACTTAGTTTTGATTATGAGTAGCAAAAGCGAGACTCAAACCCTTCGAGAACGTAACCACCTTCTTTGAGAGTGATATAGGTACTTTAGTAGCTACACCTATTCTGATAGACCGAGAGTCAAACCAGTTATTCCAGGAGTAAATCCGTAGTACAGAATTGACAATGGACACCTTAATTCACCCTTGGAGTATTAAAGTAGAGTGTCAAATCGTCGGAGAACATTCCCAAATGGTATAAAGTCAATCCTTTCGCCGAATACCTCACCCTCCTGGAACATAACCCGCTGCAGAGAGTGCCTTCCTCAGTGCTCACGGAAACAAATAATCAGATGTTTTAGTAGGCGGGCGCGAAAAATCGCGATGCAAACTGTTCGAGTACGTTGCCACCGCCTTAGAGTTTCGAACAGCTAATTCAATAGCTTTACCCATCGTGCGAATCCGAATGTCAAACCAAGCATTTGCGGAGTAAATCTGCTGAACAGTATTGGCAATAGACACCTTAATTCACGGCTTGAATAATAAAATTGTGCGTCGCACTGCGTGGGAACGTTAGTAATGTCTATACAGTCAATCGTTTTGCCGTATGCCTTACCGTCGCAGATGCCAACACGCCGAATCGTGAGTATAGCTACGTGTTATGGTGACACGTTAGTATACTGTTTAATAACGGCATCTTAAATTCATGTTTGAATTAGTATATCGTGAGTCAAAGCGGTCGTGTGCGTTGCCACTTTCTGTGAGAGACGATCGGCTAAGTCAACAGCTTCACCTATCCTTTGATTCGGAGTGTCAAACCAGGCATTGCCGGAGTAAATTCGCTGAACTGTACTGCCAATAGGCACCTTCGTTCACGGCTTGAATATTAAAGCAGGCCGTCATGCCGTTGTATAACAATACCCCTTGGTGTATGTTGAAACTTCTTACAAAATACCTTATCCTCCGAAAAACTAACCATCTTTATCGATAGTACATCGCCGTGATCAGTGGTACAAGCTTGTATACATTTCAGTGACGAGAACCTTAAGTACATTCAGGAATTGGTAAATCGAGGGACCAATCGTTCGAGAACGTTACCAGCTTCTGTGAGAGACGAAGGGCTGAGTAATAGCATCACCTATCATGCGGTTCCGAGAGTTGAAGAGGTACTCCGGGAGTAAATCCCCTGAACAGTATTGGCAATTGACACCTAAATTCACGGTTTGAATACTAAGGCACAGAGTATAGCCGTTGTCGAACGTTACCTATTCGTATAAAGTCAAACTTTTACCGGACTCGCCTTCTGAGATGCCCATATGGGTGTAGGAAGTGTGTCGCGGACTTTTCGCGGAATCAAATTGGTACATACTTTACCAAACGACACCTTATTTCCGTCTAAGAATAGCATAATCGAGAGTCAGATCGGCGGAGGACGATGCCACCTTCTCTGGGAGTCGTAGACCTTCGCTAATAGCATCACCTATCCTATGATTCCGAGAATCTAACCAGGTACTCCTAGAGTAAATTCCCAGCTCAGCATCGGAAAGAGACACCTCACCTCACGGTATGAATATTTGTGCAGAGCACCAAACAGTGTGTGAACGTTACCAGTTGGCATAAAGTCAAACGTTTTACCAACGACAATACCATCCGAGAACCTAAGCCGCTGTATCGATAGTCTAAATTGGTGTTCAGAGAAGCGAGCAACAATTTCTAGTAGTGCCGTGCACCTTAAATTCATGTATGAATGTGAGTATCCACATACATATCGTTGCAGGACGTTACCATACTCCTAGAGAGTCGAACGTATATGTCAATGGCTTCACATATCCCGTGATACCGAGAGTCGAAACTGGCATTGAAGGAGAAAATCTGCTGTACACTATTGGCATCATACTCATTATTGCATGGTATAAATACTAAACACCAGAGTCAAACCGTAGTAGAACGTTACTTTTTGGTATCAAGTCTAACTTTTTACCGGCGGCCATATCTTCCGAGAGATATGGAATACGAATCCTCTGTATCGGGCGTATAACTGTCTGGCCAGCGAAACATATTGGTATACTCATGAGGGACGGTAAGCTTAATTTGATGTATTTATTTGAAGATCGACGGTCAAACCCTTCGATCCTGGATACTGCCATCTTCGAGAGTCCAAAGCTCATGTCAATAGCTTCATCTAGCCTGTGAGTCAGAATGCCAAATCAGTTATTCCGGGAGTGAATCCGCTGTGCAGTATTGGCAATAAACACCATTCATTCAGGAAATGAGTATTAAAGTAGAAGGCCAATCCGTCGAAGAACGGATTTTTTACTGAATATGATACCTTCCTAGAACATAACGCGCCTTAGACAGTGTCATGCTTACTGCTCACGGAACCAAATTAGTAGACATTATAGCAGAGGCATGACTTATTGTGATATATGAATTAGATGATCGAGCGTCAAACCGTACGAGGTCATTAGCACCTTCTTTGATAGCTCCATCTCCATTAGAAGATCTAGTGTCAACCGCTTCGAGAACGTTAGGACATTCATTGAGAGAAGGACGTCTATGTCAATAGCTTCACCTATTCCAAGATTCCAAGAGACAAGCCATATATTCCTGGAGTAAATGCGCTGAACAGTGTTGGCAATAAACACCTTAATTCACGGGTGAATATTAAAATAGCGGGTCAAACAGTTTGAGACCGTTACGAATTGCTACGCAGTCTATCATTTTACCGAAGACTTTTCCCTCCGAAAAACTAACCCAATGTATCATGAGTACAACATCGTGTTTAGTGAATCTCATTAGCATGCAATATACTGATGGCATC
>NIJG01000918.1:7936-32594 GCA_002201625.1 Euglossa dilemma | reverse complement strand
ACCCTGTACTTTAGCACTCGTACCGTGAATTAAAGTGTCTATTGCCAATGCTGTGCTGCGGACTTACTCCCGGAATTCCACATTTGACGCTCAGAATTAGAGAGTGCATAAAGCTATTGACTAAGCGCTTCGAATTTCAAACGGCGTGGTAACGTTCTCAAAAGGTATGACCCTGAATCGTATAATTCATACATGAAAACAGGTGCCGCCACTATAACGAATACTAGTTTTCTTTTCTGGTCATAAAGGTGTACTCTCGTTACAGAGGGTTATGTTCTCGGAAGATATGGCAATCGTTAAAAAGTTTGACTCAATACCAAAAAGTAACGTTCTACAATGGTTTGACACTGTACTATAATACTCATACCGTGAATTGGGCTGTCTATTGACAATACTGTTCTGCATATTTACACCTGGAATACCTGGTTTCATTCACTGAATGATGGGATAGGTGGTGCCATTGACTTAACTGTTCGAATCTCAGAGATGTTGGTAAAGATCTCGAACGGTTAAACACTCGATCATCCAATTCATACATGAAATAAGGGTGCCTGTCACTAAAATTTCTACTTATATGTTTCCAGGAACACAAAGCAACCCCTTGCAGAGGTTTGGTCTCCTCGGAAGGTAAGGCCTTCGGTAAATAGTTTGATTCTGTGCGAATGGGTAAAGTTCTACAACGGTTTGACGCTCTATTTTAATATTCAAACCGTGAATTTAGGTATCTATTACCAATACTGACCTGCGGATTTACGTCCGGTATACCTGGTTTGCCTCCTGGAATCACAGGATTGGTGAAGCTATTGAAAAAGCTGTCCTACTCTCAAAGAGGGTTGTAACGTTCCTTAATGGATTTACTCATGATTTTTCTATTCATATTTGTGAATATGGCGCCCGTCATTAAAATGTGTACTAATATGATTCTCTGAACACAAATATCTACACTCAATACTGCTGGTTAGGTTCAAAGAAGGTAAGGCATTCGGAAAAGGGAGGATTTTATACCAATTGGTAATGTTCTCCGAGGGTTTGACTCTCTACTTTAATATACACACCGCGAATTGATATATCTATTGCCAGTAGATATCAGCGGACTTACTCCTGGAATACATAGTTTGGCTCTCGGATTCACAAGATATGTGAAGCCTTNCTCGATCTTCCAGTTCATACATGTAATTGAGGTGCCCGTAATTAATATGTATCCTAATATGTTTCTCTGAACACGATGATACACACTCGATACAGAAGATTAGTTTCACCGAAGGTATGGTATCCGGAAAAAGGAGGACTTTATACCAATTGGAAATGATCTCCAAGGGTTGCACGCTCGACTTCAATACTCATACCGTGAATTGAGGCGTCTAATTTTCACAATTCTGGACAGCGCATTTACTCCAGGAATTTCTGGTTTGTCTTTCGGAATCACAGGGTGTGTGAAACTATTAACTTAACCTTGCGGCGATCAAAAAGAAGTAGTTAACGTTCTCGAACGCTTTGAATCTCGATGCTCATATTTATACACAAGCATGTGGTGTTCGTACTCTAAAATGCCAACTAATTCGCATCCGTGAACATTAAGCAGGACACTAGCTACAGTGGGATAGGTTCTCTGAATGTAGGGTATGCTGTGTGAGGAGTAACTTTATAGGAATTGGTAATGTTCTCTGACGATCTGACTCAGTAACTTAACATTTATACGGCGAATTAAGTTGTTTATGGCCAATACTCTTCAATGGATGTACTCTCGGAATACCTAGTTTGACCCTCGCAGGCACAGGAAACGTGAAGTTGCAGACTTGGCCGTCCGAATCTCAGAGAAGCTATTGTGTTAGCTGTTCGAATCTCGAGGAAGATGGTGACGCACTCGAACGGTTTGACATTCGACCTTCTAATTCATACATGAAATTAATGTGCCCGTAATGTATACTAGTTTGTATCTCTGAACACGGCGTTATACTCTCGATACAGCGGGTTATTTTTTGGAGTGTAAGGCCGTCGGTAATAAGTTTGACTCTATACGAAATTGTATCAGGTGCAACGGCATTACTATTTACGCTAATATACAAACCGTGAATTATGGGGTCTATTGGCAATACTATGCAGCGGATTTTCTCACGGAATACATGGTTTAACTCTCGGAATAACAGAATATGTGGTGCTTATTACTTAGATGTGCGTCTCTCATAGAACGGGGTAACATCCTGGAACTGTTTGACCGACGCTTATCCAATTCATACATGAAACTATGGGGCCCGTCACAAAAATAGATACTAATGTGTTTCTCTGAACACGACGATATACTCTCGATACGGCGGGTTAGCTGCACCGAAGGTAAGGCTTTCGATGACGAGTTTGGCTCTATACCTATAGGCAAAGTTGTACGACGGTTTGATGCTCTATTTCAACATTCAAACCGTGATTTAAAGTGCTTATTAGCAATACTGTCGAGTGTATTTACTCCCGCAATACCTGGATTGACGATCGGAATCACAGGATAGCACAAGCTAATGTTTTAGCCGTTGGACTCCCAGCGAACGGGGTAAAGTGTGGAACGGATCGACCATCAATCTTCTAATTCATGCACGAAATTAAGGTCACTGTCACTAAAACAAATACTACTCTGTTTCTCTGAACATGTAGTATTACTCTCGATGCAGCGGGTAATGTTATCGGAAGGCTAGGCCTTCGGTAAGAAGATTGTCCCTATAATATTTGGAAATTTTCTCGAACAGTTTGACTCTCTACTTCAATATTCATATCGTGAATTAAGGTGTTTATTGCCAATACCGATCAACTGATTTACCCCCGAATACCTGGTTTAAGTCTCGGAATCGCAGGATAGGTGAAGCTATTGACTTAGGTATCCGAATCTCAAAGAAGGTGCTATCGTTCTCGAGCGGTTTGACCTTCGATCTTCTAATTCATATAGGAAATTATGGTGCCCGTCACTACAATGTATACTAATTTGTTTCCGTTTATACTAAGCAAGTACACACTAATTTGTAAATCATTTAACTTTATACCAACTGGTAACGTTCTCAAACGGTTTCGCTCTCTACTTTAATATTCAAGCCGTGAATGAAGGTGTCCATTACCAAAAGAGCACATCGTTTGACTCTCGGAATCACAGGATAGGTGGAGCTATTGACTTAGTTGACCGTTCCTCAGAGAAGGCGGTTTCGTTCTCGAACGGTTTTACTCGGGATGTTCTGATTCAGACGTGAAATTAAGGTTTCTCGTTGTAATGTATATTAATATCTTCCTCTGAACGTGTATTATACTCTCGACACTGCGGATTAGACATTCGCAGGGTAAGGTCTTTAGTAAAACATTTGACTTTATACAAATTGGTAACACTCTCAAATGGAGTGACGCTCTATTTTAATATTAAAACCGTGAATTAAGGTCATCCATTGCCAACAGTGTACAGTTTCCTGACTCTGGGAGTACCTGGTTTGACTATCGAAATCACAGGATAGGCGATGCGATTGACATAGCTGTGCGAATTTCACAGAAACTGGTAACGTTCGGGAACAGTATGCCTATTGATCTTCTTGTGCATACTTGAAATGAAGGTACCCGTCACTAAATGGAATAATAGATTGTTTCCTTGAAGACGAATTTAGGCTATCGATTCTGCAGGTTAGATTCCCGCAAGGTAAGGCCTTCGGTAAAAAGTTTAACTCCATACGAACAGGTATCGTTCTGCTACGGTGTGTCGCTTTACGCTAATACATAAACAGTGAATGAAGGCGTCTACTGCCAATACTATTCAGCGGATATACTCCCGGAATATATGGTTTGACTTTCGGAATCACAGGGTATGCGAAGCTATTGACTTAGCTGTGCGATTCACTTAGAAGGTGGTACCTTTCTCTGAGGTTACGATCCCCGATCTTCTAAATAATACATGAAATTAAGATGCCCGTCACTAAATTGTATAATAACTTGATCCTCTGTACACGTAGTTATACTCTCGATACAGTGGGTGTAATTCATGGAATGTAAGGCCATCGTTAAAATGTTTGGGTTCTATCCGAATTGGCATCGATCTACAACGGTTTAATTCTCTACGTTAGTATTGATACCGCGAATTAAGGTGCCTGTTGAAAATAATTTTCAGCGAACTTACTCCCGTCATACCTGGTTCGCCTCTCGGAATCGCGGGATAGGTGAAGATATACACGTAGCCGTTCGTCTCTCGCACAAGGGGGCAACGTTCTCGAGCGGTTTGACCCTCGACCTTGTAATTCATGCTTGAAGATGTGGTGCCGGTCACTGAACTGAAGACCAATTCCTCTCTCTGAACACGAAGTTATACTCTCGAAACAGCTGGTTAGGTCCTCCAAAGGTAAAGCCATCGGTAAAATATTTTACTTTATACCAATTGGCAACGCTCTATAACACATTGACCCTCTACTTTAATATTCAAACCGTGACTTAAGGTGTTGATTGCTAATATGACTGAGCGGATATACTCTCGGAGTACCTGGTTTGACTCTCGGAATCGCAGGATAAGTTAAGCTATTGACGTAGCTGTGCTACTCACAAAGAAGGCGATAGTGGTATCAAACTGCTTGACACTCGATCTTCTAATTCATACAAGAAATTAAGGTCTCCGTCTGCTAAAATGTCTACTAATTTGTTTCTCTGAACACGATGTTATACTCAAGATACAGAGGGCTATGTTCTTGGAAGGTAAGGTATCCGGGAAGAAATATGACAGTATACCAATGGGTAACGTTCTCAAACGGTTCAACTCTCTTCCTTAATATTCATACCGTGATACTCCTGGAATAGCAGGTTTGACTCTCGAAAGCATAGCTATAGGTGGAGCTGTTGACTCAGCCGCACGACAGTAAAAGAATGTGGTAACTATCACGAAAGATTTGACACTCGATCTTCGAATTCATAGATGAAATTAGGGTGTTCGTCTGCAAACACGGCTACTTATTTATTTCCCTAAACCCGAAGTTATACTCACGTTACATCGGGTTACGTTCACGGATGGTAAGGTATCCTGCAAGCAGTATGACGTTTACAAATTTGTACAGATCTCCAGCGGTCTGACTCTGTACTTTAATTCTTATACAGTGAGTTGAGGTATCTATTGCCTCTACTTTCCGTCGCATTTAGTCCTGGAATACCTGACTTGCCTCTCGGAATTACAAGATAGCTGCGGCTATTGGCTTAGATGTGCGACCTCAGAGGATGGTGATCACGATCTCGTACGGTTTGGCACTCGTTCTTCTAATTCATGCATGAAATGAAGTGGCTCAATCACTAACATGTATACTAGTTCGGACCTCCGAACACGGTGTTATACTGTCGATAAGGCCTGTCAGTTTTACGGAGTGTAATGCATTGTGTAAGAAGTTTTTGCACTACACAAATGTAATGATCCACCACGGCATGACGGCCTGCTGTAATATTCAAACCGTGAAATCAGGTGTCTATTGCCCATATGGCTCAGCGGAGTTTCTTCCGGAATACCTGGTTTGCCTCTCCGTATCATATGGTTGGTGAATGTATTCACATAACACTTCATCTCTGACAGAAGGTGGTGACGTTCTCGAACGCTTTGAATCTCAATGCTGATTATCATACACAAACATGTGGTGGTCGTCTGCAAAATGGTCTATTAATTTGTATCGGTGCACATTAAGCAGGACAATCGCTACAGCGTGTTAGGTTCTCGGAAGGAACAGTATTCGGTAAAAGGAATGACTTTATGCGCATTGGTAATGTTCTCCGGCGGTTTGACTCTATACATTAATACTCATACGGTGAATTAAGGTGTCAGTTACCAATTAATTTCAGCGGACTTACTGCCGGATTACCTGGCTTGGCACTCGAAGTCACAGGACAGGTTAGGCTACTGACTTAGTCGTTCGAATCCCAAGAAGGTGGTCACATTCCCCAATGGTTTGACACTCGCTATTTAATTTCGTACATGAAATGAAGGTACCGGTCACTGAAACGCATGCTAATGTCTTTTACTGAACACGATCCTGTACTCTCGATACAGCGGGCTAGGTTTTCGGAGTGTACGGTGTTCGCTGAAGCGTCTGACTCTACACCATTTGGTAACATTCTTCAACGGTTTGACGCTCGATCTTCTAATTCATACACGAAGCTATGGTACCCGTCGCTAATGTGTATACTAATTAGTTTCTCTGAACTCGAAGTTATACTCACGATACAGCGGGTTACGTTCAAAGGAAATTAAAGTATCCAGTAAAGAATATGACGTTATAACAATAAGTGACGTTCTCAAACGGTTTCACGATCTACTTTAATATTCAATTCGTGATGTAAGTTGTCCTTTGCGAATAATTTACAGCGGATTGACTACCGGAAACTCTGGTTTAACTATCGGAGTAACAAGAGTGGTGAAGCTATTGATACTGCGTTCGTCACTCAAAGAACATGGGATCGTTCTAGGAATGTTTGACTGTGGATTTTTCTATTCATACATGAAAATAAACGGACAGACGACGACGAACAGGAAGCTATGTTCTCGGCACTACGGAGTTCGTACTCAGAATGTAAGGTCTTCGTTGAAACGTATGAATTCAACCAATTGGTAACGTTCTCAAACGACCTCGCGTTCTATTTTAATGATCATTTAATTATGGTGTCGACTGCTAATTGAGTGGAGCCCATTTACTCCTGGACCACCCGGTATGTTCCTCGGAATCAAGCGGTAGGTGATGCTAGTGACTGAGCTGTTCGGCTGTCGAAGAATGTGATAATGATCTCGGACGGTCTGACCCTCGATCTACTAATTCATACATGAAATTATGGTGCCCGTCATTGAAATGTCCACTAAGTTGATTCCGTGAACACGCTGCTATACTCACCATACAGTGGGCTAGGTTTTCGGAGGATAAGGTCTCCAGTGACGCGTTTGACTCTATACCAATTGGCAGCGTTCTCCAACCAACGGTTGGAGGCTCGACTTTCTAATTAATACATGAAGTCTAGGTGTCCGCCACTGAAATGAATACTAATTTCTTGCTCTGAACACAAAGTTACACCCTCGATACGGCAGGCTAATTTTTTGGGGGTAAGGTCTTTCTTAGACCGTTTGACTTTATAGCAGTTGGTATCGTTCCACAACGGGTTGAGCCTGTACATTAATATTCGAGCCGTATGTTGAGGTATTTATTGCCAATAATGTTCCGCGCATTTACTCCTGGAACACCTGATGTGACAATCGGAATCGCAGAACAAGTGGAGCTATTGACTTAACCGCTCGTATCTCACAGAAGGTTGCAGCGTCCTTGAACGGCTTGACCCCCGATTCTCTAATTCTTACATGAATCCATGGTGACGTTACTAAATTGTATACTAATGTGTTTCCCTGAACAAGCAGCCATATCCTCGATGCGGCGGGTTAGCATCTCGCAAGGTAAGGCCATCGGGAATGTGTTCGACTCTACATAAACATGTAACGTTCTATAACGTTATGATGGTGTGCTTTATTAACCATACCGTGTATGAAGATGTCCATTGCCAACATTGTCCAACGCATTTACTCCCGGAATACATGTGTTGACTCTTAGAATCGCAGGTTATGTGATGCTATTGGCTTAGCCGTTCGAGTCCCATAAAAGGAGGTGACGGTCTGGAACGATTTACCACTCGATCTCCGATTTCATACACGAAATTAGGGTTCCTTTCACTAAAATTTATTTATAATTTGTTTCTCTGTGCACGAAGTTATACTCTCCATGCAGCGAGTTTAGTCCCCGGAAGGTAAGGCCATCGATGTAAAGTTTGACACTATACCAATGGGTGTCGTCATTTAAAGGATTGACTCTGTACTCTAATAATTATATCGTGGAATAGTGTGTCTAGTGCCGACACTGATCTCTCGGAATACCTGGTTTGACTCTCCGAATCACCGGATAGGTGACGCTATTGGCATAGCCGTTCGACAGTCACAGATGGTGGCAAAGTTCTCGAGCGGTTTGACCCTCGAGACTTTAGCTCACGCATGACATTAAGATGCTTGTCTCTGAGATGTATACATGTTGGTACCTCTGAACAGGGTGTTATATTCTCGACTCAAGGGGTCAGTTTTGTTGAGGAAAAGGCATTCTGTAAGAATATTAACCCTGCACGAATAGGTAACGTTCTGCAACGGCTTTGCTACCTGCTTTTATATTCAAACCGTAAATAGACGTGTCTATTGTCCATACTGTATAGCGCACTTACTCCCGGAGTATCTGGGTTGACTCTCGGAATTACAGAATGGGTGGAGCTATTGAGTTTTCCGTTCGGCTCCCAAGGAAGGTGGTAACATTCTCTAACTCTTTGACCATAAACCTTCTAATTCACACATGACGATAACGCGACCGTCACTGAAATGATGAGTTAATTCTTTCCCTGATCACGAAGTTGTACTCTTGAAACGGCCAGTTTACTTCTCCGAGGGTAGGGCCATCGGTCACGTGTTTGACTTTATGCCAATTGGCAATGCTTACAAATGGATTCACGCTTAACTTTAGTATTCATGCCGAGAATTAAGGTGTCCGTTGCCAATACCGTACAGTGTATTTATTATTGGTATACCTGGTGTGATTCTCGGGATCACAGGATAGGTGAAGCTATTGACTTACCTGTGCGACACACAAAAATGGTGGGCACGTTTTCGAATGGTTAGAATCTCGATCTTGCTGTTCACACATGAAAATAAGGTATCCGTGTGATAAAATGTCTTCTAACTTGCGTCCGTCAACACTAGGTAAGACAATCAGTACTGCTGGTTATGTTCTCGGATGATAACATATTCGGGAAAGAGAATGACTTTATAACAACCATTAATGTTCTCCGACGATGTTACTCCCCACATTAATAATCATGCCGTGAATTAATGTATCTATTGCCATTACTATTCAGTGGATGCACTGCAGAAATACCTGCTATATCTGTCGGAATCACAGCATAGGTCAAACTACTGACTAGGCCGTTCGACTCTTAAAGAAGGGGGTAACATTCTCGAACAGTTTGCCTCTCGATTTAGATATTTATACATGAAGATGTTCTCTACGACTGCATGTCTCCTAATGTCTACTAATTTGTCTCCGTGAACAATGAGTAATGCACCCGCTACATCGGGATAGGTTCTCTTGAGGTTAGGTATTTGCTGAAAGGAATGACTTTATTGGAATTGGTAATGATCTCCACCGTTTTGACTGCCTACATTAATATTCATTCCGTGAATTAAGGTGTCTATTCCCAATACTGTACAGTGAATTCATTACTGGTATACCTGGTTCGTCCCTCGGTACTGCAGGTTAAGTGAAGCTATTGATATAACCGTTCGACTCTCAAAGAAGGTGGTACTTTTCTTAACCGGTTTGACCCTCAGTCTTCTAATTCATACCTGAAATTAAGGTGCTCGTCACTAAAATGTATTTATAATTTGCTTCTCTGTATACGATGGTACACTCTCGATCCAGCGGGTCAGTTTCTCGGAAGGTAAGACCTTCTGTAAAAAGATTGTCTGTTTACGAATAGGTAGAGATCAGCAACGGTTTCACCCTTTACTCTAATACCGAAACAGTGAATTAAGGTGACTATTGCCAATACTGTTCAGCGCATCAACTTCCGGAATACATGGTTTGACTCTCGGAATCACAGAATAAATGAAGCTATTGTCTTAGCCGTTCGAACATCATAGAAGGTGGTGACGTTCTCGCTCTGTTCAACACTCGATCTTCGAATTCATTCATGTAATTAAGGTCCCCGTCCCTAAAATTTATAGTATTATGTTCCACTGAGCAACATGATGTACTCTCCATACAGCGGGCTAGATCTTCTGTGCGTAAGGTCTTCAGTAAACCGTTTGACTTTATAACAATTGGTAACGCACACAAACAGTTTGACGCTCTACTATAGTATTGAAATCTTGAATTGAGGAATCCATTGCGTGTACTTTACAGCGGATATTCACCTGTAATGTCTAGTATGACTCTCGGAACCACAAGATAGGTGGAACTATTGTGTTAGATGTGCGATTTCACAAAGAAAGTGGTATCATTCTGGAAAGGTTTGCATGTCGATCTTCTCACTCGTGCATGATATTAAGGTGCCCGTCACTACATTGTAAACTAGTTTGTATCTCTGAACACGAAGTTATACTCTCGATACAGCGGGGTAAGTTCTCGGAGAGTAAGGCCTTCGGATGAACGTTTGCCATTATACTAACAGGTAACGTTCGACAAGGGATAGACTCTCTACATTCGTACTCAAACCATGAACTAAGGAATCGATTGCCAGTACTGCTCATTAGTTTTAGGTCCGGAATACCTGGCCTGACTCACGGAAACACAGGACACGTGAAGGTGTTGGCATAGACGTTCGACCCTCAAAGAGGGTGGTAAAGTTCTCGAACGGATTGGCCATCGACTTTCTTAGTCATACATGAATTTAAGGTGCCTATCGTTAAAATGGAAACCAATGTATTTCACTAACCACGAAGTCATACTCTCGATACTGCGGGTCTTGTTCTCCGAATGTAAGCCCTGCGGTAAAGGATTTCACTCTAGATGACTAAGTAAAGTTCTACAACGGTATGGCGGACTACCTTAATGTGCGTACCTTGAACTATGGTATATATTGCGAATATTGAACAGGGCACTTGTTCTCGGAGTACCTTGTTTGACTCTCGTAATCACAGGACAGGTGAGGCTATTGACTTAGCCGCTCGTCTCACGTAGAAGGTGGTAAAGTTCTCGAACGGTTCGACCCTCCACCTTCTAATTCGTACATGAAGTTAAGGTGCCCGTCACTGAAATGAATACTAATTGTTTTCTCTGGACACAGAGTTACACTCTCGATGCAGCGTGTTTGCTTATTCGATGGTAAGGCTATCGGTAAATAGTTTGCCTCTAAAACAGTTAGAAACGTTGTCACAATCTGTGACTCTCTATTTTAAAATTCACTCCGCAAAATAACGTATCTATTGCCAACACTGTTCAGCGAATCTACGCCTGGAATATCATGCTTGACTCTCGGAAACTCCACTGTTGGTGAAGCTGTGGACTCAGCGGTCCGAACCTAAAACAAGGTGGTTACCATCTCGAACGGTTTGACAATCCATCTTCAAATTCATACATGAAATTAACGTGACCTGCAGAAAAATGTCTACCAATTTGTTTCAACGAACACTAGGCAAGACACTCACAACAGCGCGTTGGGCTTCTCGGAGGGTACGGCCGTCGACAAAAGGATAGATCGTATATGAGTGGCCGACGTTCTACAACGGTTCGACGTTCTACCGTAATGTTAAACCGCGAATTAAGTGTCATCTTGCCAATACCGATCACCGGATTTACTCCCGGATTACCTGGCTTGGCACTCGAAGTGACATGATAGGTGAGGCTACTGACATAGTCGTTCGAATCCCGTGATGGTTACGCTCCTTAACGGTTTGACACTCGCTATTTCATCCCATACATGAAATGAAGGTACCGGTCACTGAAACGCATACTAATGTCTTTTACTGAACACGAAGATATACTCTCTATAAAGCCTGCTAGATTTTCTGATTGTACAGATTTCGGTGAAGCGTCTGACTCTACACCAATTGGTAATGTCCTCCAACGGTTTGACGCTCGATCTTCTAATTCATACATGAAGCTAAGGTGCCCGTCACTAAAGTGTATGCTAATTTGTTTCTCTGAACACGGAGTAGTACCCACGATATAGCGGGTAATGTTCACGGTAATTATGGTATCCTGCAAAGAGTTTGACGTTAGAGCAATTGGTTATGTTCATCAACGGATTGACTGTCTACTTTAATATTCAAACCGTAAAATACGTTGTCTATTGCCAATAGTGTTCTGTGGATTTACTCCTGGAATACCAAGCTTGACTCTCTGAATCGCAAGTGACGCAGCCTTCGAATCTCGAAGATGCTGGTGACGCTCTCGAACGTTATGACTCTTTTCCATCTAATTCATAGATGACGTTAAGGTGCCCGTCACTGAAATGAATACTAATCGGTATCTCTGATCACGTCGTTATACTCCCGATACAGCGGGTAAGGTAAGCGTCTTCGGTAAAACTTTTGATATTATACACAAGCTTCCTCAAACTGTTTCACACTCTGCTTTAATATTCAAACCGCGAATTAAGGTGTCCATTGCCAGTAGAACACAGCGGTTTTACTCCTGATATACCTGGTGTTACTCGCTGAATCAAAAGTATAGGTGAAACTATTGAATTATGTGTGCAAATCTCAAAGATGGTGGTTACGTTCTGGTACGGTTTGCACCGCGATATACTCATTCATACATCAAATTAAGGAGCCAGTCACTGCAATGTATACTGGCTTGTTTCCCTTTACATTAGGCAACACACTCGCTGCAGCGGGTTAGATTTTCAGTAGGTATGATAGTTGATAGAACGTTTGACTGTATACCAATTGGTTACGTTCTCAGACGGTTTCACGCTGTGCTTTAATATTCAAACCGCGTGTTAAGGTGCCCGTGCCAATAGTTTACAGCGCATTGTCCTTCGGAATAACTTGGTTGGCCGTGGGAGCAACAGGATTCGTGAAGCTATTGACTAAGTCGTTTGATTCCCAAGGTAGGTGGGATCGCTGTCGAACGGTTTGACTCTCGATTATTCTATTCACATAGGAAATTAAGGTGTACGTCGGCTAAAATGTGCACTAAATTGTTTCCGTGTGCAATAAGCATGACCCTCACTAAAGCGGGTTATGTTCAAGGAAGGTAATGTATTTGGTAAAAAGAATGACTCTATACCAATTGGTAATTCTCTCCGACGGATCGTCCATCTACTGTAATATTCGTACCATGAGTATATGTGTCTATTGCCAATACAGTTCAGCGGACTTACTCCAGGAATACCAGGCTTGACTGTCGAAATGACAGGATAGGCGAAGCTGTTGCCTCAGTCTGCCGACTCTCAAAGATGGTGGAAACGTTCTCGAAATGTTTGTCACCCAATCTTCTACTTCCTACACGAAATTAAGGCGCTGTCACTAAAATGTATTCTCATGTGTTTGTCTAAACACGAAGTTATAGTCCTGATGCAGCGGCTTATATTCTCGAAAGTTAAGGCCTTCGGTAAAGAGAGTGCCACTTTAACATTTGGTAACTATCTCCTACAGTCTGTCTTCCTACCCTAATGTTCAAACCGCTATTTAAGGTGTCCATTGCCAATAGTATGCAGCGGATTTATTCCTCCTATATCTGGTGTGGCTCTCGGAGTCACAAGTATAGGTGAAGCTATTGTCAAAGGTGTGCCATTCTCAAAGAAGGTGGTAACGTCCTGGAATGGTTTGCCTCTCTATATGCTCATCCGTACCTGAAATTAAGGTGCCAATCACTGCAATGTATACAAATTTCGTTCCGTTTACACTAAGCAACTCAATCGCTCCTGCGGGTTAGGTTCGCCGAATATAAGGTAATTCGACCTTATACCAGCAGGTAGCGTTCTGAAACGCTTTCACGCTCTACTTTAGTATTCATAGCGTAAATTATGGTGTCCATTACTGACAGCGCTCGGCGGGCTGACTACCGGCATACCTGGTTTGCCTATCGGAATAGCAGGGTACGTGAAGCTATTAACATAGCTGTTGGATTCTCAAAGGAGGTGGATCGCTCTCGAATCGTCTGAATTTCGATTTTCCTATTGTTACGTGAAGATAAGGCTTCCGACTATAAAAATGTCTCGTAATTTGTTTCCGTGATCACTAAGCATGACACACGCAACAGAGGTTTACGTTCTAGGAAGGTAATGTATTCGCTAAAAGGAACGACTTTATACCAATTGATAACGTTCTCAGTCTGCTTTACGCTCTACTTTAGTATTCAAACCGCGAATTATGGAGTCAATTGCCAATAGAATACAGTAGATTTACTCCTCATATACCTGGTGTGACTCTCGGAAACAAAAATATAGGTGTAGTTATTGACATATGTGTGCAACTCTCATAGAAGGTGGTAACGTCCTGGAACGGTTTGCCTCTCGATATGCTCATCCATAGATCAAATTAAGGTGATAGTCGCTGCAATGTATACTAATTTGCGTCTCAGAACACGAAGGAATACTCTCGATATATCGGGATACGTTTTCGGAGGGTTAGGTTTTCTGCAAAACTATTGACATTATGACAATACAAGTTCTACAAAAAAACTTCGACAAAAGTTTGACACTGTACTTCAATATTCAGACCGTGAACTAAGGTGTCCATCCCCAAGAGTGTAGAGCGGATTGACTCCCGTAACACCGGGCTTGACTATGGGCATCGCTGGATAGGGGAAGCTATTTACTTAGCCGTTCGACTCTAAATGAGGGTGGTAACGTTCTCGTAATGTTTGTACCCCTATCTTTTTATTCATACATGAAATTAATGTGTGCGACACTATAATGTTTACCAATTTGTTCATGTGAACTCGATATTATACCCTCGATTCACCGAGACAGGCTTTCGGTGAGTCAAACCAGGTATTCCAGAAGTACATCCGCTGGAGAGTCCTGACAATAGACGCCATCATTCACGGTTTGAATAATAAAGCTGAGAGTCAATCCGTTGATGAACATAACCAATTGCTATAACGTCCTACACTTTATCGCATACCCTTACCTTCAAGAACATAATCCGCTGTATCAATATCAGAACTTCGTGTTCGCGAAACAAATTATTAGACATTTTAATGGAATATCGAGCGCCAAACCGTTTTGAAACGTGACCAACACCTTTGGGATTCGTACAGCTATGTCAGGAGTCTCACCTATCCTGTGATTCAAAGTTCCTAACCAGGTCTTCCGGGAGTAAATCCGCTGAAGAGCATTGGTAATATCGAACTTAATTCAAGGTATGAGCACTATAGTAGAGAGTCCAACCGTCGGGGAACAATACCAATTCATATAGAGTAAACTGTTACGGAAGGCACTACATTCCGGGTACCAAACCCGCTGTATGAAGGGTACAACTTTGTGTTCAGAGAAAGGAATGAGTATACTTTTCAGCGACGAACAACTTAACTACACGCATGACTTAGAGGATCGAGCTTCAACCGCTTCCATAGCGTTACCACCTTCTGTGAGAGACGAACGCCTAAGTCTGTAACATCACCAATCATGCTAATCCGAAAGTCAAACCAGATAATCCGGGAGTAAATGCGCTGTACAGAATTGGCAATAGACACCTCAGTGCACGGTTTAAATACTAAAGCAGCCGTTGTGCCGTTGTATAACAGTACCTATAGGTGTAGGGTCAAACATCATACAGAAAGCCTTTCATTCGGAGAAGATATCCCGCTGTATCGAGAGTATAACTTCGTGTTCAGTGAAGCAAATTAGTATACATTTCAATGACATGCACCGTAATTTCAGGTATGAACGAGAAAATGGAGGATAAAACTTTTCATCAACGTTACTACCTTCTTTGCGAGTCGCAAAGCTAAAGCAACATCTTCATGTATTCTGCGACTCAGAGAGACACACAAGTCTTCGCGGGAGTAGATTCGCTGAACAGTATTGCCTATGGACACCCTAATTCACGGTGTGAATATTAAGGTAGGGAGGCATCCCATCGGAGAACATTACCAAATGTTACAAAGTCATAATTTATACCGAATAACTTATCTTCCGTGAACCTTACCCGCTGCATCGACAGTATAACATTGTGTTTATAGGGCGAGCCCTATAATTTCAAGTATGAATTAGAAGATCGAAGGTCGAACATTTCGACAACGTTACCACCATCCTTGTGAGGCGAACGTCTGTGTCAAAAGATTCACCTGTCCTGTGATTCCCAAGAGTGAAGCCTGGCACTCCAGGAGTATGGCCGCTGAATAGTATTGGCAATAAACACCTCAACTCACGGTATGGAATATTAGTGTAGAGAGTAAAACCGTTTGAGGATGTTGCTAATTTATATAACTTCACACTATTTATCGCATACCATACCTTCTGGGGACATATCCAGCTGTATCGTGAGCATAACTTCGTGTTCTGAGAAACAAGTTAGCAGACATCTTAATGGCGGGCACCTTAATTTCATGTATGAATTAGAAGATCGAGTGTCGAATCGTTCGAGAACGTTACGACCATTCTCTAAGAGACGAACTGCTGTGTCGATAGCTTCTCCAATCCTGCGATTCCGAAAGTAAAACCAGGTATTCCGGGTGCAAATCCGCAGAACAGTGTTGGCATTAGAAATCCTAACTCTCGACTTGAATATTAAAGTAGAGCGTCAAACCGGTTGATAGTATTGGCAATTGGTATGAAGTCAAACACATTAAGGATGCCTTACCATCGGAGATTCAAGCTCGCGGTATCCGGAGTGTAACACCGTGTTCAGAGGAACGAATTAGCATACACTTGTGAGACGGGCACCAATATTTCGTGCACGAATTATAAGATCGGATGTCAAACCGTTCCCGAACTTTACCACGATCGCTGAAAGTCGAACGGTTAAGTCAATTGCTTCACCTATCCTGCGACACCGAGAGTCAAACTAGTTATTCCGGGAGTAAAGACCCTGAACAGTGTTGGCAAACGACACCTTAGTTCACCGTATGAATATTAATGTACAGTGTCGAACCGTTGTAGAACGATACGCATTGGAATGAAGACATCCTCATGATCGAAGGCCTTACCTTCCGAGAAGCAGACTCGCTGCATCTAGAGTATAGCTTCGTGTTCAGGGAAACATATTGGTATACATTTTAGGGATGAGCGCCATAATTTCATGTATGGCATAGAAGACCGAGGGTTACAACGTTCGACAACGTTACTGGCTTCATTGAGAATCGCATAGCTAAGGCAATATCTTCAGGTATCCTATGGTTCCTAGTTTCAAACCAGTCATTACGGCAGTAAATCCGCTGTAAAGTATCGGCATTAGAAGCTCTACTTCCCGGTATAGATATTAATGTACAGAGTAGCACAATTGTGCAACTTTACCTACTGGTATGCACCCTAACATTTCACCGAAGGCCGTACCACCCGAGAGCCTGAGCCGCTGCAACGAGAGTACAACTTCGTTTTCAGAGGGAGGAATTAGTATTCATTTGAGTGACGAGCAGCTTAATTTCATGTTTGAATTATAAAATCAAGTGTCATACCGTTCGGGATCGTTCCCACCTTCTTTGGGAGACAAACGTCTATGCCAATGGTTTCACCTATCTTGTGATTCCGATTATCAAGTCAGTTAATCCAGTAGTGAATCCTCTGCACAGTAATGGCAATAGACACCTTAACTCACGGTGTGACTATTAATGTAGAGCGTCCATCCGTTTAATAAAACAAGTAAATGGTATAAAGTCACATGTTTTACTGAAGGCCTTGCCTTCCGAAGCATATCCAACTGTACCAAAAGTATAAAATGGCGTTCAGACCAACAAATTGGTATACATTTTAGTGACGGGCAACATATTTTCTTGCACGAATAGAAAATTCGATAGTCAATCCCTTCGGGAGCGCCACCAGCATCTTTGGTATTCAAACTGCTAAGTCCACAGCTTCACCTACCCTATGGTTCAGAGAGACACACTAGGTATATCAGGAGTCAATCTTCTGGACACAATTGGCAATGGAGACTATAATTCACGGATTCAATATTAAAGTAGAGGGCGAAGCGGGTTGAGAAAGTTTCCAGGTGGTATTATGTCAAACGCTTTCCCGAAGGCCTCACCCCCCCCCCCGAGTACCTAGTTCGCTTTAACGACTGCATATCATTGTGATCATAGATACAAATTAGTATATATTATAGTAATAGGCACCTTAATTTCAAGCATCAGTTGGAAGATCTTGTGTCAAACCGTTCGAAAACAATATCACCTCCTTTGAGACTCGAACGACACAGACAACAGCTGCACGTATCCTGTGATGATAGTCATATCAGGTAATACGGGAATAAATACGATGAAGGGTATTGACAATTGACTCCTAAAATCAAGGTGTGAATATTTATGTAAGATGTAAAATCGTTGGACAACATTTCCAATTCGAATAAACTATTTCTGTTACCGAATGCATTACCTTCCAAGAACCAAACTCGCTGTACCGCGAGTATAACTTTGTGTTCAGAGCATAAAATCTATTCCCTATTTTGCCAGGGGCACCGTAATTTCATGTATGAACAAGCATACCGATGGTCAAACCGTTTGAGAAGATTTCCACCATCTTTGAGATTTGGACGGCTAAGTATATTGCTTCACCTCTCCCGTGATTTCGGGAGTTAAAAATGGTAAAGTGGCGAGTAAGTCCGCTATAATATACTGGCAACTGCCAGCGCAATTCACGGCATGAATATTAGTCTAGAGATTCAAGCCGACGGAGAATATTGCCAATGCGCATAAGGACATTCCTTTTACCGAATACCATAGCTTCCGTGAACCTGACACGCTGTGGCTAGTGTCCTGCTTCATTCGCACGGAAACAAATCAGTAGACATTTTTGCAGTCGTAGAAAACATTTTCATGTATAAGTACTTAAGTCAAGAGGAAGACCGTTCGAGAATGCTACCATCTTCTTTAAGAGTCGAGCGGCCTTCTCAATAGTTTGATCTACGCTGTGATGCTGAGAGACAAAGCCGGTACTTCTGGAGTACATCCACTGAATAGTAATATCAATAGACTCCTTAATTCACCTTATAAATAATATGGTAGAGAGTCACAGCTCTGCATACCGTTACTTGTTTGTATAGTGTCAAACGCTTTACCGGTGGCCATACCATCCGAGAAGCTAACCCTTTATCGATAGTATAACTTCGTGGCTCGAGAAGCAAATTAGTATACATTTTAGTGACAATCGCCTTAGTTTCATATATTAATCAGAAGATTGAGGGTCAAACCGTTGGAGAACGTTACCACCTCTGTGAGTGACGAACGGCTATGTCAATAGCTTCACGAATCCTTACGATGCCGAGAGCCAAACCAGGTATTCCGGTAGAAAATGCACTGAACAGTAATGGTAATACACACCATAATTCAGAGTTGCAATATTAAAATACAGCGTCAAACCGTTTGGGAATGATAGCAATTGCTATAAAGTCAAACGCATTACCAAAGATCTCACACTCCGAAAAATGAAACCGCTATATCGAGAGTATAACTTTGTGCTCTGAGATAGAAATTAGAATACATTTCAGTGCACGGGAACCTTAACTTCATGTATGAATTAGTAGATGGAAGGTCAAACCGTTCGAGATCGTTACCACGCTCTTTAAAGAGTCGAACGGCTGGGTCTGCAGCTTCACATATCCTGTGATTCGGAGAGTCATATCAGATAATACGGGAGTAAATGCGCTGTTCAGTAATGACAATAGACATCTTAATTATCGGTTTGAATATTACAATGGAGAGTCAAACTGATTGAGAACGTTACTAATTGCTATAAAGTCAATCGTTTTACCGAATGGCTTACCGTCCGAGAAGCTAACCCGCCGTATCGAGAATATAGCTACTTGTTCAGGGAAGCGCATTAAATGTAATTTATTGACGGGGTCCTTAAACTCAATTTGAATGGGAAGGTCGAAGTTCAAACTGTTCGAGAAAGTTACCACGTTCTGTGAGAGACGAACAGCTACGTCAATAGCTCCACATATCTTGTGACACCGAAAGCTATACCAGATATGCCGGGAGTAAGTCCACCGAGAAGTATTGACAATAGACACCATAATTCTCGGTATGAATATCAAGGTAGAGAGTTAATCCGTTGGAGAACATGACCAATTTTCAGAAAGCCATACTATTTTCAGAATATCTTATCTTCCTAGACCCTATCTCGCTGTATCCAGTATCGAGCTTAGTGCCCGCGCAAACCAATTAGTAGACCTTTTAGCAGACGCACAGCCTTCTTTCATGTACGAATAGCAAAGTCGAGAGTCAAACCGTTGCTGAACGGCTCCACCCTCTTTGAAAGCCCCACACCTAAGTCCATAGCTTCTCCCGTCCTGTGCTTGCGAGAGCCAGACCACGTATTCTAGGCGTAAATGCACTGAGCAATATGGGCAATACATAACATAATTCACGACATGAACATTAATGTTGATAGCCAAACCGTCTGAGAAAATTACTAATTGGTATAAAATCATTCTTTTTAACCTACCCCTTACATACCGGGAACGCTAGCCGCCGTAGCGTTTGTCTTGCTTTGGGTTCAGAGGAACGAATTTGTAGACATTCTATCAGGCGGGCACCGTAATTTCATTTATAAATAGCAAAATCTGGTGTCCGACCGTTAGAAAACGATACCATCTCCTTTGAGAGTCGAACGGCAAAGTCAGTAGCTTCATCTATCCTGCGATTCCGACAGTCAAACCAGCTATTCCGGGAGTAAATCCGCTGATCATTATTGGCAATAGACACCTTAATTCACGGTTTGAATATTAACGTAGTGCGCGAAACCGTTTTATATCGTTACTAATTGGCATAAAGTCAAACGTTCACCGAAGGCGGTATCATCCGCGAATCTCACCTGCTTCATCGAGAAATTAAGATCGTGATCACAGAAGGAAATTAGTGTTCATTTTAGTTACGGGAACCTTAGCTTCATGTATGAGTTAGAAGGTCGAGGGCCAAACCTGTCGAGAACGTTGCCACCTTCTGTGAGCGACGAACTGCTAAGTCAATGGCTTAACCTATCCTGCGGTTCGGAGAGTCAAACTTGGTATTCCACGATAAAGTCGGCTGAAGAATTTCGGCAATGGACACCTTAATTCGCGGTTTGACTATTACAGTAGAGCGTCAAACCGATTGGGAACGTTACCAGTTGGTATAAATTCAAACGGTTTATGAATTACCATACGTACCGAGAACCTAACCCGCTGCAATTAGTGTGTTTCTTAGTGAAAGCGGAAGCAAGAAGGCATATATTGTAGTGACTGGCACCTTAACTTCATGTATGAATGAGAAGATAGATTGGCATCCAGTAAATCAGCTGAACTGTATTGGCAATAGACACCTTAATTCTCGGTTTGAACATTAAAGTAGAGCGTCACTCCGTTTTAGTGCGATACCAATTGGTATTAAGTTATACGTTTTACCCATTGCCTTACCTTCCACGAACCTGAGCGGCTTCATATAGACTATAACGTCGTCTTCAGAACAAGAGATAAGCCTTCACATCAGTGACGTGCAACCTATCTTCAAGCATGAATTAGAAGATTGTGCGTCAAACCGCTCGGGAACGATTCCACCTTCTGTGAGAGACGGACCGCTACGCCAATAGCATCACCTGTCCTGTGATTCGTAGAGTTAAACCTCGTATTCCGGGAGTAACTCCGCTGAACAATTTATGCAATAGACACTTTAATTCACGGTTTGAATAGTAAAGTAGAGCGTCAAATCGGTTAAGAACGTAACAAATTGATATAATTTCAAATGCTGTACTGAAGGCGTTACCTTCCGCGAAACCCACCTGCTGCATCGAGAGTACAACTTCAGGTCCTGAGAAAGAAGTCAGTTTTCAGTTCAGTGACGCGCACGTTAACTTCATTTAGGAATTAGAAGATCGTGGGTCACACCGCTGCAGAACGTTGCCACCTCCTGTGAGAGGCGAACCGCTACGTCAATAGCTTCACCTATTCTATTATTCCTTGAGTCAAACCAGGTATTCCGGGAGTATGTCCTCCTAACAATAGTGGCAATAGACACTTTAATTAGCGGTATCAATGTTAAAGCAGATCGCCAAGCCGCTGAAGAACGTTACCGATTTGTGTAAAGTTAAACGCTTTACCGAAGTCCTTATAAGCGGAGGACCTCACCCGCTGCTTCGAGAGTATAACTACGTGTGCATAGAACGAAATTAGTAGTGATTTCAGTGACGGGCACGTGAATTTCACGTATGAATTGGAAGATCAAGTTCCAAACCGTTCGAGATCGTTGCCACCTCTTTTGAGAGATGCATGGCTAAAACCACAGCTTCACCGATCCTGTGATTCCGAATTCTAAACCAGATATTCCGGGCGTAAATGCGCTGTAAATTATTGGCTATAGGAACCTTAATTCACGGTATGAATATTAAAGCAGACCATCAATCCGTTACAGAACGTTAATCATCGGTATAGAGACAAACCTTGTACCGAAGGTCTTACATTTCGAGCTGATAACCCGCCGTGTGGGGAGTATAACTTCGTGTTCAAGCAAAGACAATAGTATACATTTGAGTGGCGGCATCATAAGTGTATGTACCCTATTTCACAGTATAAATACTGAAATGCAGTGTCAAACCGGAGTTGAACGATACTTATTGGTATAAAGACAAACGTTTTACCAAAGGCCATACTATCCGAGAAGTCCAACCCGCTGCAGCAAGTGTCATGCTCAGTGTTCGAGGTAGCAAATTAGTAACATTTACTCCGGAAATACATGGTTTGCCTCTTCGAATATAGGAATACGACAAGCTATGGCCTTAGCCGTTCGTCTCCAAAAGAAAGTGGTAACGTTCTCGAACGGTATGACCCTCGATCTAATAAGCAATACATGAAATTATGGAGCCTGTAACTAAATTGCATGCTATTTTGTTCCTCTGAACACGATGTTATACAATCGATACAGCTGGATAGTTTTTCGGCGGGAAAGGCATTCTGTAACAAGTTTGACTTTATACCAATTCGTAACGCTCTCAAGACTTCTGCCGCTCTACTTTATTATTTAAAGCGTGACACAGAGTGACTTATGCCAATATTTTAAAGCAGATTTACTCCAGGAATACCTCATTTGACGGTCGGAATCATAGGATAGGTCATGCTAGTGACGTAGCCGTTCGATCCTCAAAGATGGTGGTAATGTTCTGGAATGTTTTGGCCATCGATCTTCTGTTTCATTCATGAAATTATGGTGCCCGGCACTAAAATGTATACTCAATTGTTCCTCGGAACACCTTGTTATACTCTCAATACTGCGGGATAGTTTTTCGGAGGGCAAGGTCATTCTGTATGAAGTTTGACGCTGCACCAAGAGCTAATGATGCTACGGCTTGACGGCGTGCGTTAATATTCAAACCGTGTATTGGGGTGTCTATTACCAACACTGTGCAGCGGATTGACTTCCGGAGTACCTGATTTGACTATCGCAATCATTGGATAAGTGGAGCCAGTGACTTGGTTGTGAGTCTCTCAAGCAAGGTGGTATCGTTCTGGGACTATTTGACCCTCTATCTTGTAATTCTAACATAAACTTGTGATGCCGCCACTCAAATGTGTACTGTTGTCTTTGCTTGAACACGAAGTTATACTCCCCACACGGCGGGTTATCAGCTCGAAATGTAAGACCTTCGGTACAAGGTTTGTCTCTATACCGATGATTAACGTTGTGTAACGGATTGACGGTCTGCTTTAATATTCATACCGTGAATTAAGGTGTCTATTGCCAATACTCTTTAGCCGAATTGCGCCTGTAATACCAGGCCTGACTCTCGGAATCACAGGATAGGTGAAGCTATAGAAATAGCCCTTTGTCTCTCACAGAAGGTGGAAACGATCTCGGACGGTCTGACCCCCGATATTTCTACTGTTACATGAAATTATAGGGCCCATCTTCTGAAATGTCTAATAATTTGTTTCCGTGAGTACTAAGCAAGACACTCGCTGCAGCGTGTTCGGTTCCTGCAAGGTAAGGGATTTGATAAAAGAATTACTTCATACTAATTCTTAATGTTCTCCGGCGGTTTGACTCTCAACTTTAATATTCATGCCGTGAATTAAGGTTCCTATAGCCAATAATTTACAGCGCATTTACGCCCGGAATATCTGGTTTAGAATTCGGAATCACAGGATCGGTGAAGCTGTGGTTTTAGCCATGCATCTCTCAAAAGAGGTGGCAACGATCTCGAACGGTTTGGAACTTGATCTTCCAATTCATACGTGAAATTCACGTGCCCGTCACTGAAATCACTACTAATTTCGTTCTATGCACACGTAGTTATACTCTCGAAGCAGCGGGTGAGGTCCTCCGCTTATAAGGACTTCGGTAAAGCGTTTAACTTTACACAAATCGGTAACGTTCTTCAGCGGCTTGGCGATCTGCTTTAACATTGATACCGCTAATTAAAGTGTCTATTGCCACTATTGTTAGGAGGACATACTCCCGGAATACCTGGTTTGACTCAAGGAATAATAGAATAGGTGAAGCTATTGACGTAGCGGTTCGCCTCTCACAGGAGGTGGCAACGTTCTGCAGCGGTGTGACCCACGATCTTCTAATTCCTAAATGAAGTTAACGTGCGCGTCACTGAACTGAAAACTGACTTCTTTCTCAGGACCTGAAGTTGTACTCTCGATGCAGCAGGTGGGTTTCGCGGAAGGTAACGCCTTCAGTACAGCATTTGAAATTATATCAATTTGTTACGTTCTTAACCGATTTGACGCTCTACTTTACTATTCAAACCGTGAATTAAAGTGTCTATTGCATAAATTGTTCAGCGGAGTTACTCCCGGAATACGAGGTTTAACTCTACGAATCACAGGACAGGTGATGCTATTGGCGTAGCGGTCCGTCTCTCACAGAAGGTGGAATCGTTCCCGAGCGGTTTGACGCACAATCTTCTAATTCATGCTTGAAGATAGGTTGCACGTCACTGATGTGAAGGCTTATCTCTTGTTCTGAAGACGACGTTATAGTCTATATGAAGCCGCTCAGGTTCGTGGAAGGTAAGGCAATGG
>NIJG01000917.1:34365-45602 GCA_002201625.1 Euglossa dilemma | reverse complement strand
GCTAAATCAGTAGCTTCACCTATCATGCGATTCCGGGAGTCATACCAGGTATTCCGGGAGTAAATCCGCTGAACAGAATTGGCAATGGTCACCCTAATTCACGGTGTGAGTATGAAAGTAGGGCGTCAATCCGTTTGAGAGCGTTACCATTTGTTATGAAGTCAAACGTTTTACTGAAAACCATACCCTCCGAATGCCTAACGCGACGCATCGAGAGCATAACATGGTGTATACACTAACAAATTAGTATATATTTTCGCGAGGGGCGTCTTAATTTCGGTTATGAATTAGAAGACCGAGTTTCAAACCATTCGAAAATGGTATCACATTCCTTAAGAGTCGCACAGCTAAGTCAATAGCTTGACATATCCTATGATTGCGAGAGTCAGACCACGTATTCTAGGCGTAAATGCGCTGAACAATATTACCAATAGACACCTTAATTCACTGTTTGAATATTAAAGCAGAGCGTCAAACCATCGTAGATCATTACCTACTGGTATAGAGTCAAACGTCTTACAGAAGGCGCTACATTCTGCGAGTATCACCTGCTTCATCGAGAATGTAATTTCGTGTTCAGAGAATGAAATTAGTATTCATTTCTGTGACGGGTACGTTAACTCCATGTACTATTTAGAAGATTGAGGGTCAATGTGTTCGAGAACGTTATCACCTTCTGTGAGGGTCGAACGCCTATGACAGTAGCTTCACTTATCCTGTGATTCCGTGAGTAAAACCAGGTATGCCGAGAGTAAATCCGCTGAAGAGTTTGCAATAGACACCTTAATTCACGGTTTCAATATTAAAGTAGAGCGTGATACCTTTTCAGAATGATAGCAGTTGGTATGAAGTCAAACGTCTTACTAATTACCTTACCTCCCGAGAACCAATCCCGCGGTAGCGATTGTATTGCTTAGTGTAGATGGAAACAAATTAGTATACATTGGAGTAACGGGCACCTGAATTTCATGTATGACTAAGAAGATCGATGGACAAACCGTGAGAGAACGATGACACCATCTTCGAGAGTCGAATGGTTAAGTCAATAGCTCACATATCCTGTGATTCCGAGAGACAAACCGAGTATCCCGCGACTAAACGCGCAGTACACTATTGGAATTACACACGCTATATCATGATTATAAATATTAAAGATCAGAGTCAAACCATTGTAGGGCGTTACCTATTCCGATAGAGTCAAACATTTTAACGAAGACCTTACATACCGAGAATCACACCTCCCTGCGTCGAGAGTGTAGCATATTGTTCCGAAAAACAAATTAGTTTTCATTTCAATAGCGCGCACCATCACATTATGTATGGATTAGAATATCGAGTGTCAAACCGTTCGAGAACGTTACCAATTGGTATACAATCATACTTTTTACCGAATACATTAGCTTCCTAGAACCTAACCCGCTGTAGCGAGTGTCAAGCTTAGTTCTCACGGAAACAAATGAGTGGACATTATAGCAGATGCACACCTTATTTTGATATATGAATCAGAAGATCGAATGTCAACCTGTTCGAGATCGTTACCACCTCCCTTGAAAATCGAACGGCTACATCAAAAGTTTCACCTATCCTATGATTCCGAACGTTAAATCAGGTATCCCAATTGAAAACACGCTGAATATTATTGGCAATAGGCACCGTAAATTACGGTTTGAGTATCTAAGCAGGCCGGCAGGCCGTTGTAGACCATTACCTGTTGGTGTAGAGTGAAATTGTGTGCAGAAGCCTTTCTCTCTGGAAAACTAATTCGCTGTGTCGAGTGTATAACATCGTGGTCAGAGGAACAAATTATTAAACACCTTTGAGTCACGCCCCACAATTTCCTGTATGATTTTGAGGGATCGAGGGTAAAACCGTTCACGTACGTTACCACCTACTCTGTGGGACGAATGGTTGAGTCAATAGCATTAAATATAGTTCTGATTCTGAGAATCAAGCCTGGCATTTCAGGAGTAAATCCTCTGACAGTATAGTCATTAGACGTCAATTGAATTCGCATTAAGTCATACTTTCTACCGAATACCCTTCCTTCCGAGAACCTAACACGCTGTATTGAGAGTATAACTTTGTGTTCAGAGAAGCAAATTAGTATACACTTCAGTGACAGGCACCTTAATTTCATGTATGAATAAGAATATACAGGGACAAACAGTTCGAGAACAATACCACCCTCTTTAAGATTTGAACGGCTAAGTCTATAGCTTCACCGATCCTGCGAGTCTGAGAGACAAACCAGGTATTCCGGGAGTAAATCCGCTGAAGGGTAGTGGCAACAGACACCTAAATTCACGGTTTGAAAATTGAGCGACAAACCGTTTGAGAACGTTACCAATTGCTATAATGTCAAACGCTTTACCGAAGGCCTTACCTTCTGGGAACATTACCCTCTTCATCGAGAGTATAATTTCGTGTTCAGAGATACAAATAACAATACATTTTAGTGTGTGGCCCCATAGTTTCATGTATGAATAAGAAGATCGAGGGTCAAACCAAGCGAGAACGTTACCACCTTCGTTGAGAATAGAACGGCTAAGTCTATAGCTTCACTTATGTTATTACTCCTAGAGCCAAACCAGGTACTCCAGGAGTCAATCCGCTCTACAGTATTAGCACTAGACAACCTATTTTACGGTATAAATGTTAATGTACGGAGTCAAACTGTTGTGGAACGTCACGTATTCTAATATAGTCAAACTTTTTACCAAAGGCCTTACCTTCTGACAAGCTAATCCGCGGTATCCAGAGTAATACATCGTGCTGAGAGACGCAAATTAGTATCCATTTAGTGACTGGTACCTTCATTTCATGTATGAATTAGAAGATCGATGGTCAAACCGTTCGAGACCGTTACCACCTACTATGAGATTCAAATGGATATGCTAACAGCTGCATCTATCCTACGATTCCCAGAGTCAAATCAGGTATTCCGCGAGTAAATTTGCTGTTCAGGGTGGGCATTAGTCAACCTATTTCACGGCACAAATATTAAGGTACAGATCCAAATCGTTGTAGGACGTTACTTATTGCTATAGAGTCATACTTTTCACAGTAGAACGTACCTTCCTGAAGCTAACCCGGGGTATCGAGAGCATAACTTCGTGTTCAGAGATATAAATAACTATACAATTTAGTGTTGTGCAACTTAGTTTCATGTGGGAATAAGAAAATCGAGCGTCGAACCGAGGGAGAACGTTACCAATTGGTATAGAGTCAAACGCTTCACGGAGTACCTTACCTTCCGAAAAACTAAGCTGCAGTTCCGGGATTATAACTTTATGTTGAAGGAAAGAAATTAGTATTCATTTCAGTAACGGGCACCTTAACTTCATGTATGAGTTTGAAGATCGATGGTCAATCCGATTGAGAACGTAGCCACCATTTGCGAGAGACGAACGGCTAAGTCTAAAGCTACACCCATCGTTCGATTCCGAGAGTCAAGCCAGGTATTGCGGGAGTAATTCCGCTGAACAGTACTGGTAATACACACCTTAATTCACGGTTTGAAGATTAAAGTAGAGCGTCACTCCATTTGGGAACGTTACCAGTTGGTACAATGTCAAATGTGTTACTGAAGGCCTTACGCACCGAACGTGTAATTCGCTGTATCGAGAGTATAACATCGAGCTCCGAGGAACAAATTAGTATAGATTTTAGTGACGGGCACGTTAATTTCATCTATGAATTAGAAGATCGATTGTCAAACATTTCGTGAGCGTCGTCAGCATCTTCGATAGTCGAACGGCTGCGTCATTGGCTTCAACTACACTTGTGATTCCGAGAGTCACGCCTGGTATTCCAGGAGTAAATCCGCTGAACAGTATTGGCATTGGTCACCTTAATCCACGCTGTGAGTATGAAAGTATGGCGTCAATCCGTTTGAGAGCGTTACCAATTGTTATGAAGTCATACGTTTTACTGAAAACCTTACCATCCGAAAGCCTAACGCGTCGCATCGAGAATATAACATGGTGCCTAGAGTATCAAATTAGTATACATTTTAGCGAAAGGCATCTTATTTTCGTGTATGAATTAGAAGGTCGAGGGTCAAACGAATCGGGAACGTGACCACCTTCTTTGAGAATAGAACGACTAAGTCAGGAGCTTCACCTATCCTCTGATTCCGAGAGCCAAACGAGGTACACCAGGAGTAAATCCGCTCTACAGTACTAGCACTAGACAGCCTGTTTCACGGTACAAATGTTAATGTACGGAGTCAAACTGTTCTAAAACGTCACGTATTGGTATAGAGTCAAACATTTTACCGAAGGACTAACCTTCGGATTACCTATACTCCTGTATCGAGGTTATTACTCAGTCTTCAGGGAAACAAATTAGTACATATCTTAGTGACGGACACCTTAATTTCATGTATGAGTTAGAAGATCTGGTAGCAAACCGTTCGAGAAAGTTACCACCTTCCTTCAGAATTGAACGGCTAAGTCAGTAGCTGCACCTATTCCAAGATTCCAAGAATCAAAGCATGTAATCCGGGTGTAAATACGTTGAACAGTATTGGCAATAGACACCATAATTCACGGTTTTATTATTAACGTAAATCGTCAAATCGATGCAGTACGTTACATATTCGTATAAGGTCATTCGTTTTATCGAATACCTTACCTTCCGAGAACCTAACTCGCTGTAGCGAATGTCCTGCTTAACGTTGCCGGAAACAAATTGGTAGACATGTTAGCAGACGGGCACCACATTTTCATGTATAAATAGCAAAATCGAGAGCCAAACCGTTAGAAAACGATACCAACTTCTTTGGGAGTTGAAGCGCCAAGTCAATAGCTTCAACTATCATGTGATTCCAAAAGTCAAACCCGATATTCCGGGTGTAAATGCACTGTACAGAATTGACAAAGGTCCTTAATTCCCGGTATAAATAAGAAAGTATAGTGTGAAGCCGTGGAAGAAAAATAGAAATTCATATAATGTCATACTTTTTACGGAATACCTTACCTTCCGAGAAACTAACCCGCTATAGCATGTGTCTTGCTTAATGTTCACGGAAACAAATTAGTAGAAATGGTGGCAGGAGCATACCTTAATTTTATGTATGAATATGAAGATCGAGGGTGAAATCATTCGAGAATGTTATCACCTTCGGCGAGAGACGAACCGCTAAGTCAATAGCTTCACCTGTCCCGTAGTTCGGAGAGTAAAACCAGGTATTCTGGGAGTAAGTCCGCATAAGAGTTTTGGCAATGGACTCCATAATTCACGGTATGAATATTAAAGTTGAGAGTCAAACCGATGGAGAAAGTTACCAAATGTTATAAAGTCAAACTTTTTACCGGATATCTCACCTTCCAATAGCATAACCCGCTGAATCGAGTGCCATGCTTAGTGCTCACGGAAACATGTTAGCAGACATTTTAGTAGACGGAAACCTAATTTATATCTGCGAATAGAATAATCGAGGGACATACCGTTCAATAACAATCCCAACTTCTTTGAGAATCTAACTGCGAAGGCAATAGCTTATCCCATCCTGTGATTACTACACTTAAACCAGGTATTCTTGGAGTGAATCCGCTGAACAATATTGGCAATAGACACATTAATTCGCTATATGAATATTGAAGTAGAGACTCAAACCGTCGGCGAACAATGCCATTTCGTATTAAGTCATTCATTTTACCGAATACCCTTCCTTCCGAGGACCTAACTCGCCGTATAGAGAGTATAACATCGTGTTCGGAGAAACAAATTAGAACACATTCTAGTGACGGCCACGTTAATTTCATGTACGAATTAGAAGATCGACGGTCAATCAGTTCGAGAACATTGCCACCGTCTATGAGATTCGAACGGCTAAGTCAATAGCTTCACCTATCCTGCGATTCCAAGAGTCAAACCTAGCATTCCTGGAGTAAATCCACTGAACAGCATTGGCAATAGACACCTTGTTTCCCGGTTTGGGTATTAGAGTAGAGAGTCAATTCGTTGGAGAACATAACCAATTGGAATAAAGTTATTCTTTTTACCGAATACCTTACTTCCCAGAACCTAACCCGCAGTAGAGAGTGTCATGCTTGGTGGTCACGGAAACAAATTAGTATACATTTTAGCAGACGGACAGCTTTTTTCATCTATAAATAGCAGAATCGAGAGTCAAACCGTTGGGCATCGATCCCACTTTCTTTGAAAGTCGCTCATCTAAGTCACAAGCTCCACCTATCCTGTGACTTCGAGAGTCAACCCGGGATAACGGAGGAGTAAGTACGCTGATGAGTATTGGCAATAGACACCTTATATCGTGAAGTGAATTCTAAAATAGAGCGTCGCACCGTGTAAGAACGTTACGAATTGCTGTAAGGTCAAATGTTTTACCGAATGCCTTACCGTCCGAGAAGCTAGCCCGCCGCATTGAAAGAATAGCTATGTGAGTAGGGAAACACGTTATTACGCAATTTAGTGACGACACATTAAATTCCTGAATGAATTAGAATATCGATTCTCAAACCGTTCGAGATCGTTATGACCCTCCTTGAGAGTGGAACGGCTATTACTGTTGCATCACATGTCCTGTGATTCCGAGAGTCAAATCAGGTAATCCAGAAGTAAGTCCGCTGAAGCCAACTGGCAACTGACACCGTAATTCACGGTATGATTATTAGTGTAGAAAGTCAAACCGACGTAGAACATTACCAATGCGCATAAAATCATTCCTTTTAACGAATACCATACCCTCCGTGATCCTAGCCGGCTGTAGCGAGTGTCCTGCTTAATATGCACGAAAACAAATAAGTAGACGTTTTAGCGGACCAACACCACATGTTTGTGCGTAAATATAAAAAACGGGAGCCAAAACCTTCGAGAACCTAACCACCATCTGTGAGAGGTGAATGGGTAAGATAGTAGATTTTCCTATCCTGTGATTCTGGGAGCAAACCAGGTATTCCGGGAGTGAATTCGCTGTACACTGTTGGCAGCATACACCCTATTTCACGGAATAAATATTAAACTACAGAGTCAAACCGTTGTAGAGCGATACGAATTGGTATTGAATCAAACTATTCACCGATGGCCTTACCATCCGAGAAGCTAACCCGTCGTAAGCTGAGTAGATCTTCGTGTTCTGACAAGCCAATTGGTAGCGATTGCAGTGGCTGGCACCATAATGTTATGTTTGAATTGGAAAAGCGAGGGTCAAACCGTTTGAGCACGATACCATCTTCTTTGAAAGTCGAACTGCTGTGACAATAGCTTCACCTATCCTGTAATTCCGGGTGGCAAACCTGGTATTCCGGGAGTAAATTCGCTGTATTGTGTTGGCAGTGAACACATTAATTCACAGTATGAATGTTAAAGTGAAGAGTCAAGCCATTGTCGAACGTTACGCATTGGCATAAAGTCAAACTTTCTACCGAAGGTCTTACCTTCCGAGAACCTAACTCGCTGTACTGAGGGTATAACTTCGTGTTCATAGAAGCAAGATAGTACGCATTTTAGTCACCGGCACCTCATTTTCATGTATGAATTAGAAAATCCATGGTCAAAACGTTCGAGAACGTTTCCACCTTTCTTCAGAGTCAACATCTTCAACTATCCAGCCATTCCGAGAGTTAGACCAAGTATCCCCGGAAAATATCCGCTGAACAGTATTGGCAATAAGCACCTTAATTCACGGTTTGAATATTAAAGTAGTGCGTCAATCCATTTGAGAACGTTACTAATTGGTTTAAATACAAACGGTTTACCGAAGACCTTACCATCCGAGAATGAACTCGCTGAGTCAAGAGAATGACTTCGTGTTCAGAGAAAGTTATTAGTAATCATTTTAGCGACGGCCACCATAATTGCATGCACCAATAAGAAGATCCAGTGTCAAACCGGTCGACAGTGTTACGACCTTATTTGAGAGCCGGACGGCTAAGTCAAAATCTCCACCTATCCAGTGATTCCAAGACTGGAACCAAGTATTCCGCAAGTGAATCCGCAGTACAGTGTTGGCAATAGGCACCTCAATTCACCTTATCAATATTAAAGTACTGAGACGAGCCGTTGTAGAACGCTACCTGCTGGTATAGGATCAAACATTTTACCGTAGCCCTTACATTCCAAGAACCTCACCCGCTGCATCGAGTGTATGATTTCGGGTTCGGAGACGCCAAATGGTATACACTTTATTGACAGCCACCTCATTTCATGCATGAATTAGAAGATCGAGTGTCAAACCGTCCGAGAACGTTATCTCCTTCTTCGAATGTCGCACATCTCAGTCAACAGCTGCTGCTCTCCTGTGATTCCGAAAGTCAAACCAGATATTCTCGGAGTAAATCCGCTGAACAGTTTTGGCAATTGACACCTCAATGCACGGTTTGAATATTATAGTATAGCGCAGAACCGTTTGAGAACGATAGCAATTTCCATAAAGTCTAACGTTCTACTGGGGACCTTACCTCCGATAGCCTAGCGCGCTGTATAGAGAGTGTAACATGTTGTTCAAAGGGAGAAATTGGTACACATTTTAGGGACGGGCACCGTAATTTCATGTATGAATATGCAGATCGAGCGTCATACCGTTGGAGAACGTTACAACCTTTTTTGAGTGTCGCACTGCTGAGACAATGCCATCACCCAACCTGAGATTCAGAGTGACAAACCAGGTATTTTGGGAGTAAATGGGCTGTACAGTATTGGCAATAGATAGGAGTGAATATTAAAATAGAGCGTCACACCTTGCGAGAACGTTACTAATTGCAATAAAGTTAAATGGTTTTCCGAAGGCCTTACCCTTCGAAAATCTAACTCGCCGTATCGAGAGTATTACACCGTGTTCAGAGAAAGAAATTGCTGTTCATTTCGGTGACGGGAGCCATAGTTTCCTGTATGAATAATGAAATAGATGGTCAAGCCGCTCGGTAACGCTACCACCTTCTGTGAGGATCGGCTATGTTAATAGCCACACCCATCCTGTGATTCCTGTAGCTAAAGCAGGTTTGGTTCTCGGAAGGTAAGGCCTTCGGTAAAGCGATTGACATTACACCAATTGATAACGCTCTGAAACGGTTTGACACTCTTCATTAATACTCAAACCGTGTATTAAGGTGTCCACTGCCAATACTGTAGAGCGCATTTATTTCCGGGATATCTGGTTTGACTCTCAGAATCACATGATAGGGGAAGCAATAGACTCAGCCGTCCGAATCTCAAAGAGGGTTATAACGTTTTCAAACGGTTTGACACTCGATCCTCCAATTCATACACGAAGTTAAGGTGACGTCACTAATATGTGTAATAATTTTTTCTCTGGGCACGAAGTGATACTCTCGATACAGCAGGTTAGGATCTCGGAGGGTAAAAACTTCGGTAAAATGTTTGACCCTATACCAGTAGGTAACGTTCTACGATGGTTCGAATCTGTATACTACTCTTTATTCCGTAGGTTAAGGTGTCTATTTCCAATTCTATACTGCGGATAGACTCTCGGAATTCCTGGTCTGACTCTCGGATTAACAGGGTAGGCGAAGCTATTGACTTAGCCGTACGAATCTCAATCAAGGTGNTGACTCTCGGAATAACAGGGTAGGCGAAGCTATTGACTTAGCCGTACGAATCCCAATCAAGGTGGCAACTTTCTCGAATCATTTGTCTCTCGATTACGATATTTATTCATGATAATGCCGTGCGTCTCTGCTAGTATGTCTTCCAATTTTTATCCGTGAAAGATAAACAAGACGCTCGCTACAGAGGGTTAGTTTCTCGGAAAGTAAGGTGCGCGGTAAAAGGAGTGACATTATACGAATTGGTAATGTTCGCCGACGGCTTCACTCTCTACTTTATTATTCATACTGCGAAGTAAGATGCCTATTGCCAATACTGTTCAGCTGATTTACTCCGGGAATACCTGGTTTGAATTTCGGAATCACAGGACTTGTTGTGCTATTGACGTAGCTGTACGACTAGCGAAGAAGGTTGTTCCGTTCTCGATTTTGCTATTCATACTTGAATATGAGGTGTCCGTCTGGTAAAATGTCTACAAATTTAACTCCGTGACCACTGAGAAAAACACTCCCTTCAGCGGGTTAGGTTCTCGGACAGTAAGGCCTTCGGTAAAGAGTCTGTCTCTATACCAATGGTTAACGTCCTGCAATGGATTGACTCCCTACATTGATATTCATACCGTGAATGAAGGTGTCTATTGACAATTCTGTTCAGCAGATGTACTCCCGGAGTGCCTGGTTTGATTCTTCGAATCACAGGATATGTGAAGCTATTGACTTATCCGGTCGTCACTCACAGACGATTGGGACGTTCTCGAAAAATCTGACCATCGATCTTCTAATTCATGCATGGAATTATAATTCCAGTTACTAACATGTATTCAAGTTTGTTCCTCTGAACACGGAGATATACCCTCGATACGGCGGCTTAGCTTCTCGGAAAGTAAGGTAACCGCTATAAGGATTGACTTTATACGAATACGTACTGTCCTCTAACGGCCTGAACCACTAGATTAACATTTATACCATGAATTAATGTGTCTATTGCAAATACTGTTCAGCGGATTTACTCCAGTATTACCTGATATGACTCTGGGAATCACAGGATAGGTAAAGCTATTGACCCAGCCGTTCGTCTCTTTAAGGTGGGTGGTAACGATCTCGAACGGTTGGACCATCGATATTCTATTTCATACATGAATTTAAGGTGCCGTGACTGAAATGTATTGTAATGTGTTTCACTAGACACGAAGTTATACTTCCTCATACTTCTTATACAGCGGATTATGTTCTCGGAAGGTAAGGCCTTCGATAAAAAGAGTGATCCTATACCAGTAGATTGCGTTCTACGACGGTTTGTCACAGTACATTAATGTTAATACGTTGAATTACGGTGTCTATTGCCAATACTCTATTGCTGATTAAATACCGGAATGGTTGATTGGACTCTCGGTATCCATGGTAGGGGATGCTATTTCCTTGGCCTTTCTACTTTCAAGGCAGTTGGTATCATTCGCGAACTGTTTGACACACGATATTCTAACTCATACATGAAATTAACTGTGCCATATCTAAAATATATACCAATTTGCTTACTTGAACACGATGTTCTACTCTCGGTACAGCACGATAGGCTTTCGTTATGTAAGGGCTTCAGTAAACCGATTTACTTTATACCAATTTGTAACATTCTCAAACGTATGGACGCTCTACGTTAATATGCATACCGTGAAATATGGTGTCTATTGCCAATACTCTACAGCGGAT